>JASJET010000344.1:0-279374 GCA_034092305.1 Diaprepes abbreviatus | reverse complement strand
CATTTCATTACCACCAGCTACCAGGTAAATAGCTATCAAAGTATACTAGAGCTGTCAGTTTAACATCAAATAAATTCGCTTTTTAAACTATTTAATTTATAATCTTAAAATAACTAATAATGGCTAATCACCAATATTCAAATATTGAATATTGTGATATCCATTTTTGTTATGGAAAAGCAAATGGTAATGCAGAGTTGGCAAGAAGATATTATATGGAGAGTTATCCGGAAAGAAATATCCCTCATGCTCATACATTTTCCAGTGTGCACAGGAGGCTTGCGGAATGTGGTTCCTTTAAAAGTTATAATGGAAATAGGGGAAGACCTAGAACTGCTAGAAACGTGCAACAAGAAGAAAGAGTGCTTGAAATTATTGAAGATAATCCAGGTATTAGTACTAGAAAAATTGGGAATGAAGTGCGGCTCTGTCAGGCTAGTTCATGGAGGATACTAAGAGAAGAACAACTCTACCCGTTTCATTCAAAAAAGGTGCAGGCTCTTTATGACGATGATCGGCCGAGACGGTTGGAAATGTGCAATCAGATCCTAGCTAAGTATGAACACGATAATCGATTAATTGGCGTCATATTATTCACTGACGAAGCTGGTTTCACTCGTGATGGCATAACAAATCTACACAACATCCACACATATGCTTACGAGACCCCAAACAATGTGGTAGAAACGAAACATCAGCGTAGATTTTCACTAAATGTGTGGGCAGGGATAATAGGAGATTACCTTATTGGTCCTCATTTCTTTGATGGCCCATTAACTGGTGACGTATACTTAGATTTTATCCAAAATCGTCTCCCATTGTATCTGGAAGATGTGCCATTGGAAGTAAGGGCCAACATGTGGATCCTCCAAGACGGAGCTCCGCCCCACTTTAGTATACGTGTCCGACAGTATTTGAATGCAACGTATCCTGAGCGATGGATAGGACGAAGTGGACCATTGGCATGGGCAGCGAGGTCACCAGACCTTAATCCTATGGATTTTTTCTTTTGGGGTCATTTGAAACAATTGGTGTACGATATTCCAGTAATCAACGTCGAGGATCTTCGCTTCAGGATAATCGAAAAGTGCCAAATTATTAAAGAAACACCAGAAATTTTTCATCGAGTTAGGCGACATTTTTTGAAGAGTGTTAGGAAATGTATTGAAGAAAATGGGGGACATTTTGAGAATCTTTTTTAGTTTGTTTAGTACTGTTTCATTAATTTTTATCAATTAAATGTATATCGCAATAATCCATAATATGAATATTTACTGATTAGCCATTATTAGTTATTTTAAGATTATAAATTAAATAGTTTAAAAAGCGAATTTATTTGATGTTAAACTGACAGCTCTAGTATACTTTGATAGCTATTTACCTGGTAGCTGGTGGTAATGAAATGAGAAAAGTAAATTTACCACTTAATTTTTAAGGGTGATTTACGTCTAAACCGTTGGGTTTAGCGATGTAAATAAAGAGCACCTTTTTTAAAGGCCTGGCATCAGTCTTTCAGAAATTATGCCAAAAACTACTGTAGCTGTCAACACTAAAAAATTATGACAAAAAAACAATTTTCAATGTAGGTAAAGTGCCCTCTAGCGGCAAACAATCAATGTGAATTGTTACTAAAATGATGAAGCGCAGAAGACTTAGCCTATCTTTCAAATATTAGTCAAATCGGTTTTCCTGTAAGCGAGTAATTCAAAAAACAAAAAATAAAAACTTGAACTTGGACGGCTTGTAACACGAAAACGAATGACATTTTGAAAAAAAATTATATGAAGCTCTACCCTTATTTTGTCAAGTAGAATCACCCCCTTAAGTTTCGTGTTCGATTTTTGAATCACCCTGTATATATGAAGGAAAATACGAACAGTAAATGCAAACTTCTCTCCATCTTATCTTTTCTGTGTTAAAGGTTGCACAGTTAGAACAAATTGTTATAAAACGCAATTTAACCTATTCCACCACCATCGAGATGATGGCCTACCTGTACCACCATACCGAGAAGAAAGTCAAAACTTACCCTCCCCGCCACAGTGATACGGCAGAGATACATGTTTCGTCTCTACTAGACTCATCAGGGTACCGACGTGCACCTGGCTGTGCAAAGGACAGATCGGAAGGGAGCATGCAAATACTGAACGCGGCTTCGCCGACCTCCCGCCGGATGGCGTATATATGTTTATGCAGCTTTCACGGATTCCTTCGTGTGAGATGCAATAGCAGTGGATTTATCCACATTATGCCGTTGTAGTGCTGAAATCACATTCAGCAAACGTACAACTGTATGCAGCTCCGTTTATAGAATGAAGTAAAATACGAACAGTAAATGCAAACTTCTCCCCATCTTATCCTTTCTGTGTTAGAGGTTGCACAGTTAGAACAAATTGTTATAACAACGGCATAATGTGGATAAATCCACTGCTATTGCATCTCACACGGAGGAATCCGTGAAAGCCGCATAAACATATATATATATATATATATATATATATATATATATATATATATATATATATATATATATATGTATATATATATATATATATATATATATATATATATATATATATATATATATATATATATATATATATATATATGTATATATGTATATTATATTTTCCAGATTCTTGAACCATAGATTATATCACTTTCTTTTTATTTTGTCTTTTCTTGGGTTTAGGTTCTTTATTTAACAAAAAATCAAAAACAATTTGACGTTTCGCCCCTTATTTAAGGCATCTTCAAAATTTTTTGTTTTTTTATTATTTATAGACCTTCCTAAAAATATTTTTTATATAATTAAAAACATTCATACACAAACATATCTACGATTTTAAAAAACAAACAAACACTTTAAAGAACTATTCAAATTTCGAAAAAGGTATTTAATTTTACCAGTACATACCTTGACATTTTGCTTACTTATTAATAATGAAATGAAATTTTTATATCATCTACTTAGGTACTTAGGATATATGGAATACGAGTGTGTTTTAATTTTTTATATTTTAACAATGGATCAAAAAAAAACGAAATAAAGCATACATTTAATTTTATGTTTAAGATGATATTCAATTTTTGATTTATTAACAGGATCGAATACTTACTATTTTTCTTTAAATTAGGCTGATGTAAATGTGGCTCAAATTTCCTATATCCGTTCTATCGTTAAAGTGCTTTTATCTTTTTTAATTTATATCATTACCTTTATCTGTAATTTTTGATAATTCATATCTTTGTTTTTAATTATGATATTGTTGTTTTTTGCTCACCTGATGGTAACATCATTAACGGATCTAAGAACATTAAACGTACTTTCGTTTACGCTGAATTTCGGAAATTCCTTAAGGGTCCCAAGATTTTAATTTCAGCACAAAATTTAAGAGTCCTAGTCTTAAAAAACTTTTACAGCAAAAAATCCCATAAGAGCTCTCGTCTAATTAATAAAAAATATTTAAAGTAAATATGGGCCAAGTTCTTATCCAACTCATATTCCATATACTTAATTTTTTTCGTATATTAAGTATATAAAAGCTTAGCCATCCGTGATTATCGTATTTTTATTTAAAAACATTCCAATTTAAGAGGAAAAAAGTAATTTATTTAAACATGTCCAATCCCTTCTCTCACAGTTCGTTCTGGTCTGATGTCCGTGTGGATTTGGTGGGACCTCCGCGACCCCTCCTGGGATCGCGTCAGACCTAACAAGATTCTACACTCATAAAAAAATTAAAATAACCCGAATAAATCAAAATATTCAATCAAACACTTCAATCAAAGGCTTTCTGGTATTCAATATGTGTGTACTGAGTCCTTCCCAAGACTGTAGGGCAACTGACGTTTTGGTGAAATCCCATTATCGCATTCATCATTTTCAAGGCTCACTGTGCGGCGTCTGTGGGTAAACTTACTCCTGCGACTCTCGTGTGGCGGGTTTTGTGTGCTAATGAGACATGTTTATTGGTTGGATGGTTTTGGTTAATCAAATTGCAAGCTTTGCTGCGTGTTATTAGCTCTGTTGTCAGTATTTGAGGTTGTGTCGCCGAATTATGATCTCGTTCTTTACACCTACTACTAGCTGATGTTTCGTTAGTAGATTTTTTCAAGTAATCGGCAACCGCTGAGTGCCGTCTCGACTGGCTAAATTGTTGGGCCGCATTGCAATTTCGATAGCTTTCTTTATTACTCTTGTCGACAGGTTTTCACATCTTAATAGCACTTTTGTTATTGCAAAGTTAATTTTATGTCCTGTGTTTAACTAGTGTTGGACCAGTGTAGAAAAAATTGTTTTTTGCTTGACAGTGTTTATATGTTAGTCTCTTCTGGTGCTTATTTTGTGGTTGGTTTAACCTACTTAAGAAAAAATGCACAAAACAAAAGTTTTGGGGATCTTCTCTTGGTTTTCGTGTTTTTTTTTGGGTCAAGCGTTCTTTTAGCCTTAGGTGTTTTGCAGTACGTCCATTTCTTGGTTTGTCAGGGACTGAGATCGAAACGCAAGTGATTTCACTAAGGCAAATAATTGAGGTATCTGTTGGTGTAAGTGGAGTTTCTGTAGGCAGTGTGTGACAGAAAGCTATCTTCCTTTCTTTTTATTAGGATATCTAGACAAGGTAGTTTCCTTTCCTGTTCTATTTCCACGGTGAATTTAATTTTTGAATGTATACTGTTTATATGGTTCAGGAAAATGTTGAGATTTTATTCTTTATATTGCCAGATAACGAACGTGGCATCTACGTAACGCAGCCACAACGGTATTTGATGTGAGGAAGTCTGTATCCCATAGGGGCCCTTTCAATTTATTTCTATTGCTGACCTTTATAAGTAAAATAGGTGTTGTTGAGTCAGTGTTTAGCTAGTTCGATGATATATTTTGGCAGATTTGTATTTGTTTTTTATTACAGAAAGAGCGTCATCGAATGGTATATATATATATTTATATATATATATATATATATATATATATATATATATATATATATATAGATAAATAAATAAATATGGAACACATTAATGTCATAGCACATTGAGGTATGGCAGTTGTTTGTACAAAAATAGTTGCGAGAAATACACCTCTCATGAATAAAGTTCACACATCTACTACTATCACTACATAGTATAAAACAAAGTCGCTTTCTCTGTCCCTATGTCCCTTTGTATGCTTAAATCTTTAAAACTACGCACCGGATTTTGATGCGGTTTTTTTCAATAGATAGAGTGATTCAAGAGGAAGGTTTATATGTATAATAACATCCATTAAATAGTGGAGAAATACTGTTATTTTTGAGGTTTCTAATGTGATGTCGTTAATTATCATATTTTTTTCCGCTTACATTGCAAACGCAGGCTGAACCCTACGAGATTTATCAAAATAATGTACTAATTATTTGTACACATTGAAAAGGTCTACAGAAAACTCCGCGATGGTATATGTCTATCTCTCATGGATATCCCACAATAACATTTTTTTGTCATTTACTTTTTACGACAAATAATGGCAAATTTTGAAGCGATTTTAACCAATACAGCATTAATCCTTATCCAATTAAATAGCTTAAATACATTGTTGATTTAATATAGATCTATATGGTCCTTTACAGCACAATATTTAAATGAATATTTTCGAAGATATTACAGATTTAAAATTGCGGGAAGTAGCGCTTGCGGCGGTACTGGCCGACCGGGGCGGCGGCAGCGTGCCTATAAATAGCGCGTCGGAGGCCGATGTAATAATTGTTGTAAAAATATAATAAATAGTCACAGTTTTTCTGTAGTGTATTTAGTATCAGCATTGCACCCGTCCGAAGCCAGGGCGGGTCGCTAGTATCTACTAAATAAATGAGTTTTAATCTGCATGGAAAGCAAAATTCGGCACTCAAATAATATTTCAGGAGTCTTAGTAGCTTTATATGAAGCTGAAACTTGCACAGCTACAAAATTAAAAGAATAAAGACGTGCTATTGCATAACAGTAGCTAATGTGTACTTACGTAATTTTGCTTTGCAATATCATTTCAGGTGATAATGGGTGTTTTCCGCATATCTCTGGCATTAGATTTCTAACAGTATAAAACATATCTAGCCTTTGTTTAGCTGTTTCTATGCTAAATTTATTGTAAAGTATAGGAAATCTCAAAGTTCGATAAGCTAGAAATACAGAATAGTTAATAACATTAATTATACGAGAATGCACTCAAATCCTGGGATCTAATACTACAAACTTGATTCTTTACTTTCGTTTCTAACTACAAAATAATACTTACTTGGTTCTTCAGGAAAATGGGGTTGTGTTACCGCCCATCTTCTCAAAATATCTATGTACTCTTCCAAGTCTTCCTTGGATTTGCCATAATCCTTAAAAATTTGTTCGTGGTAATGTTTTTCATCGGTTTTCAAAATATCTCTCGACATTTTATAAAAATAATATATAATAATACTGTGTTAAAACTTAAATTAACGTGGGAAATATATGTTCACAGTGCAAATAGTTTAAATATAGTATATAGTTAAATTATAATTAAATTCATAATTGAGAAAAAATGGCAATTCGTTTAATTGGTTTAAAACTAGCTAATTACCAGTAAGTACTTAAAATTATAAGAGAAAAAATGCAAATAAGCTTGTCTATGGATATTTAAATCAGTGGTTCCCAAACTTTTTCGATTTTTTTAAAAAATATTTGCCTTCTTAGTTTCCCATCTGCCACATTTGACTGATAAAACACTAAAGAAACGCGAAGTAGTAGATATCTGTTGAACTTCCGTTGTCTTAATTTTACTGTTGAATATCCTGTAGTCATCTCTAGGCGTTTTCAAGTGAAAATTCACTTAAGGCTTAGGAACAGGTATGCTAGAAGCTATGAGACACAGTTCTTGTGACTCTCAGGATAATAGGAAGCTCGAAAGTCCTAGCCAGAGTTCCTCCTTACCTGCACAAATGAATTCACTGATGCAGATCTTGCAAGCCTCAATGGAGGCCTTCAGTACTATGTCATTAAAGATGCAGCAGTGCATGCGACATCTAATGACACATGCCGGCATCAATGAAGATCGTTACTCTTAACGTCAACGGTATTAAAGACAAGAAGTTGGAAATAATCAAATAATTTCATAGAAATGCATGAGATCTATGCACTCTTGATCCAGGAAACCTGGTTAAAGTGTCATCGATTCTCATGCCCTAATTATAACATTCTCAGGGATGATAGATCAATTAAACCGCTTGGCGGAACCATGATTTTGCTTAAAAAGCACAAAGTAGCAAATTCTATTCCGAATCATGACAATGTGCTGGAAGGTACATTTCAAATGAATGAGAGACCACTTATATTAGGCTTCATCTACTCTGGCACCAATCCGATTATCACTTACTATTTTTTCTAGTTCACCAACTTTCACTGCTTTTGAGTCCTTCTATGGTTGAAAATCGCGTTTTTATTATTAATCTTTTTCTTTCTAATTTCGTGCTTATTACTAGTTTTACTCAAAAGAGCTTACGATAACTTACTAACGATGATGGACCTTTAAGCAACCCTAAATACCATGATTGGATTCTCTTATTATTGACCAACATACATCAGTGAAATTAAGGACTAAATGGTAATGAAAATGATGTGACTTAGAAATGTATCTTTTAGTAAACATGAAATCAACAACACTGTTTTACACCCTGACTGTCTGAAGTTGACTTTGAAAGTGGATCAGTATGGAAATATACCTAATTTTAATCGAAATAAATTAGGATGGATTCAGACACTATTTGGTGTTAAAGGTGACCGAAAAATGTATTTTATTTTAGTGTGTCTAAAAGGTTGAAAACAAAAATCTAGCACAAATAAACTTTTTTTTAGTTATTAACCATTCACAAGTAATTTCTGCTATTTTAAAATACAATTTTATATCTATTATAATTATTTTTAGTGCAGTACTCTTCAAGATTCCTATTAATCCAAACTAATCTTCTTAAAACTTCCATAATATCCTAAAATATCATCATTTACCAACTTCTCAGGCCGAAGTGACTCATCTACCCGTAGATTTCGTAGTACTTCAAATCTGTCTTTCATTTCCTCAAAATGTTTTAGTAAGTAACCTGAAAGATTGGAAATTATTGTATCTTATTTTCAAATTACAGAGAAAGAAAAAGCCATGTCACTAGAAGTCGTGTTTTTTTTATAGTTCTGTAGCCAAATAGGACTCTTACAACCCGTCTGTTTGTAATGGCTTTAAAACGTGTTCAATTTTATCTTTTGCAATAAAATTTGGTAGGTTACAAAAAGACAATAACACCTGTTGCTACGGAACCTTAACATATTGCATATCCAACATGCACCTGGTTAGTTTTTTTACTCTACATACCATTTAACTCTTCTAGTGATCTTTCTTCACCTCCTATGTCTTTGGGCATCCTGGATTTGCCGAAAACTTCAAATAAAATATCTGCGTTACTGTGAATTGTAATCTAAAATAAAAATAACAAGTTCATGGTGCATACCTACATATAATATATATATATATATATATATATATATATATATATATATATATATATATATATATATATATATATATATATATATATATATATATATATATATATATGTATACATATAGAAGGTTTCGCCTCCTATTCTGGGCATTTTCAATTTTTTTTAATTTCCCTGATAATTTTGGGTAATTAAAATCATTTATAGATAACAACATATCAAACAACTGCGACAGCATTTGATCGTAGACTCCTGTTATAAAATTAAACAAAACAAGTTTCTTAAAACACTTAAATCTATTAACAAAAATAAATAGAAAACTCTCCCTGTCCCCCTGAACCCCGTTGATACCTATTGTATTCGTACACCCTGTAAGGGTGGATTTTATCCCTGAAATTCTCGGTTCTCTCATTTGTAGAGGGCGTCAGCCATTCTATGCCGCATAATTTATTCCCAAATTGTTCTCTGAACATCTTCATCTAGTAATTTTTACATAAAAAAACAGTTAAACTAATCTAAGTCTTCCTCTAACTAAAAAAAACTGTAATAGCTGTAAAAAAACTATTCACTCTTTTTAATGGTTTTGGTAGTATTTTGCTCATTCTTTCTTGTGAACAGAAAAAAAACAGTCATTATATGATTTTTTTTTGTACATGTAGTCAAACAATATATTACATTATAGTGAGAGCACCTACAATTTTATCTTAATCTGTTTTTTTGGTAACTGACTAGTCATGCCAATCCAATCGAATATACCATATTTATTTTATTCATAAGAGTGTTTTTACTTTTTAAATTAGTAATAGTGTATTTAGTTTATTATGAAACCTGAGGCATACGATAATATGGTGCTTTTTTAAAATGTGTTCTATTTGTTGTAAAAAATACAATATAATTTATAATAATATCCAACTTACCCTACTTCTAAGTTTTGGATTTAACATCGGTTTTATCACAGTATTTAAGACAGTTTCCATAATTTGAGGAAAGTTGACTATATAAATAGATGCAATTCGATTTGAGTAAACTTTCTGAAAAAAAAAACAAACTAAACGTTAACGCTTTGGAAATTAGTTTTCGAAGAGTAGAACTCCAAAACATTTTTATCGAAAATTGTGATGAAAATAGGCAATACAAAAGATATACAAACTGTACAATTTGCTATTGTTTTGTCAGTATGATACGAGATATCCAGAAACGTTAGGAAACTTAGGGTCGTAATTCTACATATATTATAAAAGAGAGATATAGTCTGTTACAGTTTTGTTACTTTATGAACAAAACTATAAATAATTTTACTAAAATACCAACAATCAAGCCAATACTCACCATAAATTAATCCTTTATTTCCATCAAGTAGTCTCTTTAATACATATAAAATAAAAGCTAAAAGTTTTTGTCACTCTCATATCAAAAACTGGTTTTGTAAAAAGAAAAAAAAAAGATCAAGTGTGCCTAGAAATGTATCAAACACTCTATTTTTGCTACTTTCATCGAGGGTGTAGTTAGTTAATCTATTGTTTTTTTCTTGACGCTCTTGAGATTTTTAAAAAGAGTCAGTAGAGAGAGTCTGGGCCAAGCCTTGGTTGTGAAAACTGGCAGAAACCCAGAAAGCGGAGATTTTTTTGCTGATTTTCTCAGAGTACAATACTACTTTTATTCCTGTTTGCAGTTAAAATTATAGTTTAGTGCGTTAAGGCATCATTTGCCAGATATTGAGGATAAACAAAGTTTTTATTGTATTCGTTTTTCGTTAAGTACACTTTAGTGAAAGTGATCTCACCTAAAAAGCTATCACACCATCGTTATGACTACTTGGTGCACCTTTAAAGACACTCAGGTATATGCCACAGTTTTTAATATACTGGGACTTAGCCTTCCTGCCTAAAATTAGATTTGCATGCCAGAGCCGGCATATTACACACCACTGCTCCATAGAGACCATCGGCTATCCAGCTTGCATAAAGTGTTTTGATTTAATGACAAAACTGCCTTTCAGGTATTAGAACTTCATAATAAACAGTGAAATTACCGGTTTTAATGTATACTTTCCTTTTTCCCCGGTGATTGGGAACTAATAAGATTTTATGCAAGCAATTACAGGAGACTTTATTTTTAATTTCATTTAAAATACCTTGTAAACCGAAAGTATACGTATACACTAGGTAATTTAAAACTTCACTTCACATATTAATAGTCCAACATTTTTAATTAGGCTTAAGTAAACATAATTTTAGACTTAATCGGCCTACTAGATAATTTGTTAGTGCAAAATACAACCGTATATAAAAAGTAAGGTTATTCAGTTCAGCCGATAGTGAAAATTAAGGCCTGACCTACATCTAAACCGACTTGGCGTATGGTGCAGGTGACGTCATACTTGCAGTAGTGTTGTTCATTGTTTCTTTGTTTTTTTTTTGTTCTAATCCAGGTAGCAAATAGTCGCATATTTATTTAGATTAAATTAAAATTCACATAGTTTGTAAAACAGAATCCTTTTTTATTGTTAAATATAAATATTAATTGTTTTTGGAATCGGTGTGTTTTATTTTGGGATCTAGTTGTTTCCTCTTTTCGATAACATCATCCCTTCTTCTTACCGACGGGCCTAAAACAGGTGGCGCTTTGAATTTATATAACCCCCCCCCCAATCTTCGACATGCTAGCCTAGGCACTGCCCTAAAAGAAGGAGCGATCAACACTAAAAAAATAACCATCTGTACAGAAGCATTAAATATTTAATTTTCATTCATTCGTTTTCATTTTAATTCTTTTTCTCTCCCGTGACGTAGCAAGTCATTTAAAGAAATGTCAAAATATCCGTGGTTTCTTTATTTGATGTTTTATTCATTTTTGATCTATTCTTGGATGGATTAAGTTTTTATTGGATATTTACACAAACTTTAACAAACAGTGTGGCAATACAATTATTTTGTTACTAGAGGGCACTAGTCGGAAATTAAAATTAATTTTTTCGTAAATTATTTATGAGACGTAGTGTAATACTATTCGATTCAGGAAAGTTATATCCTCATGTTGATCATATCTGTAAAAGTAAAATGTAGATTCTCATTTTAGGTTTTTAGAATTAATATGATTTATCCAAAAATAAATAAAATAGTTGTTAAAAATAAAGTAAATTATATGTAACCAGAAAACATTAGGCAATTTTTAAGTGATTTTCTACCTTTATTTTATCAAATAAAATCTTACTAAGACCCTGGTGTTGTTTCTGGATACTTTATATTTATTTTTGTTCGTAATCCCGGACATATGAAGGTATATACATACCTCTAAAATAATTGAGCCTTTCCTTAGAGCCATTGGGCTGAATTTAGGAAGATGCCCAATAGTTACACCGACGCAATCGAAAATATAATGATAACTATAACATGGGTCTTCTTGTATTAACAGTTCAAGTAAGTTAATTACTTGCTCCATGAACTGTGGATGGATAAAAACATCCGGGCCATAATTTGGATTCAATTGGGAGTAAACTATTCGTTTGAAATCTGGTGTTGGTTGCGGTAAAGGAACGCAGTAGAATATTTTACTCTGTAGCACCATCCTTGGGCATAACGGCTCGTTTAGATAGAAGTCTGGTATTAGAGTTCGCATGGTGTAGTACATATCTAGTTTTTGCTTCGCTTTTTCAATGCTAAACTTGTTGAATAGTATTACAAATCTGAGGATTTTGTCACCTAAAAAAGACAAGCAAGTTTTAAGGCAATTAAATAAACAACTTCACTCTAGTTGTCTCCCCAAACGCTTTTCGTCCACTTTGCTATATATCGACAAGAATTTATATGTGCAAACTTGATGCCAGACTATAAAATATTGAACGACATTTACCCACTCCTAAATATGACTTAGTATGTGTACTTTGTGATATTACACTGTATATGATTAATAGAACCAAGTTTACTTTGTTAAACTTGCTATTTTTATTGTTAAAATGAGATAGAAACAGGGGCGGATCCAGCCTCTCTCTTTGGGGAGGGGGGCGGTGATATCAACAAGTTGTCAACGGGGGGGGGGGGGGGGTGCACGCAGCATACTCATTCCTAATATAAAAGGCAGAATGGGTTCTATTTTCCTGAACTCAAAGCTTTTGGGAGGGGGGGGGGGCGATCGCAAGCATACAGACTCCTATACTCTATTCAAGAACTAGAGAGAGTAATAAAACTGTTACCGAAACCTCTAACGTACCTGCTCCAGTGCCGCAGGTAACTGAGAACTGCCGTAAATCTAATTATATTTCATTATATTTAAATATATTTTATAAATTTACTGCAACATAGAATTTCTGATATTTTAATTTAATTTCTGTCAGTGAGCAAAGTACAACTTACAGTTTTTTCTTAGTGATTTATCTTGTTTGCGCTTGTTTTTATATATTATTTGAGATTAGTGAGATACCCAAAAGATATGGCTTTCACCTCTATATTTATTCCAAAATCGTTAAACCCGGACATTTTTTCCTTAACGAAAAATTTATTACGATGAATGTTTATGATGCCTTAAGATATCAATATCTAGATAATAATGTTAAAAGCTGTGCTGAGATATGTTCCAACATGACAGGAGTTGGAAAATCTACGATGTACCGAATACTGAAGGAGAAAAAAAGTGCTGGAATTGTTAGTACTCCCAAGCCACATTCGATCACAGACAGACGAAAAACCTCGTTGGAAAAAGAGATGAAAACTGCATTAAAGGGGTTGTATATACATTTTATTATGAGAAGCAGATCCCAACCATCTACAAAATTCTAACTAAAATCATTGAAGATCGCGATTTACCTGAAATTAAAAGAACTGATCTCTGGAAATTGCTCAGAGTACTTAATTTTTGCTGGGAAAAACTAGATAGAAAATCTGTTCTTATCAATCGTCCGGAAACTGTCCGTTGGAGACGTAAATATCTCTCTCAAGTAAAAGGTAGAGTTGCTAGAAATAACACAATTAATAAAATTAGTAATTTAACTAAATTTATGAAAGATTTTTTTGAATAAAGTTACTGCGGAAAATTGGGAAAAATCCATATAATAAAAGAATAAAACAAAATGTGAGAACTCGATTTCATAATCGGTGAGATAGAGGAACCAATTATAATTAATTTTAGTGAAGATAGTTTCACTGACTTTGATTAGGAATTAGATACGTAATGTTTACTAGTGTAAACATAATTTATTATTTAAATTTTTGTTTTTGTTGTATTTTATTGTTTAATGTTGTTTATATGTTTTTTAATTTTTTTATATATTTTTATTTTAGTGTGTCACACTCTTTAATTTTATATATATTTAATTCTAATTAGCCGTAAGTTTTTTATTATTTTATTATTGTGTTTGTGTCTTTTTCTTAAGCGTGTAGAATTAACATGTTTATCTTATTTTTTTGGGGCTATCGTATTTCCATATATAAAAGTAAATTAAATCAAGATATCAGTACAATAGAAATAAAAATAAGTAGGTCTAATTTTAATTACAACATAAAAAAAAGTAATTACATTTTAATCTCTTTTTAGTGTTTAAGTGTAATTCTGCAGATGATTTAAGAAATAAAAAAACTGAAACGTCCAACACCCTAAAAATGTTTTTAATTAATAATAAAATGACCGATAGCCCCAAAAATATTTTATTATTATATGGACGAATTTATTTTTTTATAAATGTTTAACTTTTTGCATTTTTGACAATGGATATTTTATAAGTATTTAAATTATAACTTAGAACTTTTTGAGAGAATAATCCTACGTTTTAGTCTATTATTATAGACCAGTATTTTTGATTATAAAATTTCTAACCCATTCCTATGAAAAATATATGTGTCTAACAAATTTTGCTAAAAACACCGGACTAAAGAACACAGGTAGTTTGCGAAGAGAAAAAGAGTAAAAATAGATTTATTACTCTCTCTAGTTCTTGAATAAACTATAGTATAAGAGGAAAAATCGGGTCCATTTTCCTAAACTCAAAGCTCTTGGGGGGGGGGGGGCGATCGCCCCCACCGCCCCCCCCTTGGATCCGCGCCTGGATAGAAAACTAAATAAAATTCACAATAGAAAAAGAGGTAGAGAATAAAATTATTTTCTTAGATATCATCAT
Source organism: Diaprepes abbreviatus (assembly GCA_034092305.1). Lineage (NCBI taxonomy): Eukaryota > Metazoa > Arthropoda > Insecta > Coleoptera > Curculionidae > Diaprepes > Diaprepes abbreviatus. The sequence continues at coordinate 264,772 of JASJET010000344.1, read as the reverse complement.
TATAAAAATATACAATAATTTTTCTTTTCATATTTACAGAAAACCTACTATCCCACAACACTCAGTACACCTTGTATTTCATTAACTTGCAGCATACAAGTCTATGACACATAGAAAATTGACTATTCCTTTTATAGACACAGACATGGAAAAAGAACTTATGACAATAGAACGAATCACATTAAACAATGGTTATAGTGAAGTGTAAAAACAAACTATACTCAGTTGAATATATCTACCCAACTGGAAGAAAAATAAAGCTAAATATACTACCCGTACATATATTGGACTTATTTCAGATAGAATAATGTATGACCTAACAAAGCAGAATTTAAAAATTGCATTCAAATCGTTACAAAAACTGTCACACATATTTATTACCAAAGATAAAATTTCCTCTTTACAAAAGGCAGGAGTTTATAGATCAACTTGTTTGAAGTGCAATAGCTGTTACAGCGGACAAACGGGAAGAAATTTCCACGCAAGCTATAAAGAATACAAGACTGCATTTAAAAAAACACAATTCAAATTTCGCGAACCATTTCATAAAAACAAGCTACAGTTTCTGAGATGCTAACAATATTCAAATTTTGCATGCCGCACCCAAAAGTAAAAAACTTAATATTGTAGAGGCCATAGAAACTTATAAGTGCAATAAAACCAGTACAACTAACTTTTCTAATGATCAAACAAACCTACGAAATTCTTCGTTGTTTGATATTCTCCCTGTAGTAAGTAGGTAGTTGTAATTAAAAATATGGGAGCTAAAAAGGTCCTATAAAATAATGTAATCCGTAGTTTTAAGAGCATTGCGTTTGAGAATGTAACAGTGTTACAAAACCGCAACAATAGTGATAAGTTTAATAATCTATCTACCTGGAGAACTGGGATCCAATTGGAAGTGCTATCCAGCGACACCATCGAAACTAACACAAGTCCGATACGAAGAAGAACATTTTAGGGTGATTCACTTAGCTTATTGTGGTTCTGCCTTGCAATGAACCCACTATCACGCCGTTTGAACTCCACCAGGTACGGCTTTAGTATTAGAAATAACAACGAAGAGGTAGTAAGAATCATCTCCTATACATGGATGATCTTAAACTGATGACTGCTACCAGAAATCAATTTAAAATTGTAGAGGAGTTCTCCGGGGATATCGGAATGAAATTTGGATTTAACAACGGCTGTATTTTGAACATCGTTCCCCAAATACCAGTGAAATTGTGTCAAACAAATATTTAGTTATAGTAAATCCAATATCTTAAATTTCAAATTAATTTTAGATTGGTAATATTGGCCCCAGAACCTTCCAATATCGATATTTAAAGAACTTAAGACGTAAATTTCTTAGCCCGATATATTTTATACAGCGTATTGAGTTTCTATACTCCATAAAAACCATGCAATATCAATTTAGACAAAATCGAAAAATGCAAAATTTTCAGTTCTTCATATTGTTTCTTATCAACCTAACAGTTGTAAAAATTAACTTCATATTTGTAATACACGACCCCAAAAACCCTCTAATACCAAATCTGAAAAAATGCGAATTTCAAAAAAATAATTTTAACGTCTTAATCTAATTTAAATCCAGACCCTTCAAAGTCCCCTAGTACCAATTTTGGATGAAATTTAGAAATTCAAAATTTCTAGACCGTCATATTGCATCTGACATATTAGATTTTCTTAAAATAATTTTATATTCACTATTTACATCCTCAAAAACGATTCAGTCCCATATTTGAACAACATCAAAAAATGTAAAATTTTTGGTCTAGTATTAAATTCATAACTTACACCCTCAAGAACCTCCTATATCAGTTTTGGAGAAAATCAAAAAGTGTAAAATTTTTAGGATGCCATATTGAATTCGCCAGATTGAGTTTTTCAAAAAATATTTAAAATTCATAATTAACACTAACAAAAATCCCCCAATACTGATTTTAGACAAACTCGAAAGATGTAGAATTTTTAATCCGCTATATTGGGTTCGCCACATTTATTTATTTTTTTTAAATAATATCAGACTCGTAATGTGCGATCCCAAATACTCCTCCATATCAATTTTGAAAAAAATCGGACAAAATTTATTTTTTATCCGCCATATTGGATACGCCATATTGAATTTTTTAAAAGTAATTTCAGATTCGTTATGTGTGACCCCAAAAACTCCCCCTTACCAATTTTGGAGAAAATCGAACAAAATTGATTTTTTCGTCAGCCATATTGGATCCGCCATATTGAATTTTTTAAAAATAATTTCAAATTCGTTGTGTACGATCCCGAGAATTCCCCCATAATAATTTTGGAGAAAATCGGGCAAAATTAATTTTTTTGGCCGCCATATTGTCAGCGCCATCTTAGATTTTAGTGCATCAATTTCGTCCAAAAAAATATAGGACCCCGCAGCAACTTCCTAAATATAACGTAAAAAATTTCATTCAAATCGGTGTAGCCGTTCCAGAGTAATCGGTGTACAGGGTGAGTCAACGATTGGATGAAGTAGGTTTGTGCCTTTTCGGTGAAATTAACAAAGAAACTATATTTTTTGTTTGATACAGTTTATTTTTACGCAGATTTTAAAAATATTTAGGATTCTACAGGGTGAGCCAAAAAACTAGGACAGCATAAAGTTGTATTTTTTTAAATAGAACACCCTATATACGAATCGTATTTTCGATTTAGCTTATAATTTTAAATCTTTTTTATTAAGGGTTTACTATAACAAAACTTTATAGTTTCTGAGATAATTAAGTTTAAAGAAAAAAAGTCACATTTTCAAGCATCAATTCAATCCTAAATAACGTTTTCAATTTTGTGACAAATATATTCAAATTTGGAATTTAGCAAGGCCAAGGACAAGTTAACATAATTTTTACCTAATATTTGCCATAAAAGCTACAGGGTGTTGAACACATCGGCTCAAATTTGAACAAGTTTAAATGAATAAATATCTTTTTTTTTAAATGGTACACCCTGTCTATTTTCATGTTATTTAATAAAGTAATAAAAACCCTAAAAGTTTTGTTCAATATATCCTATACCTATTTATGATAGTTTTTGAGATATTTCAGTTTTTCTTATTTTCCATACTTTTTTACAGAAATAGTTTTCATTATCATAGTAGCCATGGCAAAAACAATGTAAAAGAACATTTTTCTGTGTGTCAAATTTATAACCGCAATCGCTTCTTTTGGTTTTTATGTAGTGTAGTTTGGTTTTTTTTGCATTCATCTTATATTGTAAAATGAATTTTCCAAAGAATGAGTTAATAGATATGATTTATACAATAGGAGGGGCTCAAAAAAATTGCCTTCTTGCTCAAAGAATTTATAAAATGAAGTATCCTGATCGACGCCAGCCTAATACCCATACTTTTCAAAACTTAATTCAAAGATTTGATTCTTCTGGTACTGTTGATTATCCAAAACGTAAAGTGGTCAACAAACCAGTAACTAATGAAGAAAAATAACTACAAGTATTGTTAAATGTTCAGGAAAATCCTTATATTGGTAGCCGTCAGTTAGCAGCATTATGTGAAACATCACAATCCACCGCTAATCGTACTACCAAGAAATATAGGTATCATCCATATCACATGGAATTACATCAAGAATTGCATGGACAGGATTTTTAAAGTCGTGTAAACTTTTGTCGTACAATAAATGCGGAGATTCAATTAAATCCAAATTTATTATGCAAGGTAATGTTTAGTGATGAAGCTACTTTTAGAAGTAACGGTGCCGTAAATAGACGCAACATGCATTATTATGCCGCAGAAAACCCATTTTGGATTAGAGAGGTGCAACATCAAAACCACTGGTCATTAAATGTTTGGTGTGGTATTCATCATAATCGAATTATTGGACCCCACTTTTTTAATGAACCACTAAATGGCCATAGTTACCTGAACTTTCTACAAGAAGAACTACTCTAACTGCTTCAAAGTCTCGATAGGGATGAGCTCGACAGTTTGTGGTTCCAGCATGATGGTGCGCCTCCGCATTACCATCGTGAAGTTCGTGCGTTTTTGGACCAACGATATCCACAAAAATGGATTGGACGTGGGGGTTTCATTGAGTGGCCACCAAGGTCTTGCGACATCACCCCATTAGATTTCTTCCTATGGGGTTATATTAAAAATAAGGTGTATGTTAATCCACCAACAACAGTGGAAGATATGCGAAACAGGATTAGGGATACCTGTAGAACAATAACGCCACTAATTTTGTCCAGGGTCCGAGAAAATCTGCCAAAAAGACTAAATTTGTGCATTGCACAAGAGGGTCGTTTATTCGAACACTTATTAAAAAGAAATAATTAATCTCAGTACTTAATAGGTAATTTTTTTGTTTCAATTTAGTATAAAAGTAAATATGTATTTGCATTGTCGTTATTGTTGTGTTAATTTTTTCACATTATGTTTAATTAAACTATTGCCATTGTAATATAACGAATAATATATTTCATCATATTTAACCACATTCTGTTTGTTTCTGTAGTTTCTTTTTATTATTTTACATGGCTACTATGATAATGAAGACTATTTCTGTAAAAAAGTATGGAAAATAAAAAAACTGAAATATCTCAAAAACTATTATAAATAGGTATAGGATATATTGAACAAAACTTTTAGGGTTTTTATTACTCTATTAAATAACATGAAAATATACAGGGTGTACCATTTAAAAAAAAAGATATTTATTCATTTATACTTGTTCAAATTTGAGCCGATGTGTTCAACACCCTGTAGCTTTTATTGCAAATATTAGGTAAAAATTATGTTAACTTGTCCTTGGCCTTGCTAAATTCCAAATTTGAATATATTTGTCACAAAATTGAAAACGTTATTTAGGATTGAATTGATGCTGGAAAATGTGACTTTTTTTCTTTAAACTTAATTATCTCAGAAACTATAAAGTTTTGTTATAGAAAACCCTTAATAAAAAAGATTTAAAATTATAAGCTAAATCGAAAATACGATTCGTATATAGGGTGTTCTATTTAAAAAAATACAACTTTATGCTGTCCTAGTTTTTTGGCTCACCCTGTAGAGTCCTAAATATTTTTAAAATCTGCGTAAAAATAAACTGTATCAAACAATAAATATAGTTTCTTTGTTAATTTCACCGAAAAGGCACAAACCTACTTCATCCAATCGTTGACTCACCCTGTACATATATCAAAAAAAAAATACATAGTCGACGAATTGAGAACCTCCTTCTTTTAGAAGTTGGTTACAAATATACCAATTTATAAGAACATCCGTATCTTCCATATTTTACATACCAGTGCTGCATATAACATGTTAAGCTTGACAGTCTTTCAAACTTCTAATGAAAATAAAGTCTTTTTTCGTTTGCATTGGAACTCATATTTATTTCTTAAGGAACTGTACTTCTTTTTTTTACATCGTGTAAAGAAATGACAAATTTACATTTGTGCGTCCGGGGTCATTATTCTAGTCCAAGTCCGAATTAATTTATTCGACAAGTTTTTAAAATTACTGTAAATTTAAAAATATCTGCATAGATACGAACTGTTTTCGGCGCCAATAAAACTCGTCTTTGTTAGACAGAACGTTTAATAAAATTCTTTTATACAAATTTTAAGATTTCAATTTGCATTAGTTTTCAATCATATGATTAACGACTCTTTGTCGTGATTCACCCTGTATATCACTATTATTAAGAATATATTTTTGGTAACGTAAACGATTATTGTCAGTAAAAACGACGTCGGCTGCGCAACATACTCTGCAACCTATCCCTCAATATACATACGCGGATCAGGATTTTGAAATGTTATGTACTCTCAACTCTCTTATATGGAACAGAAGCCTGGACCCTTACCGATGCTTCATGTAAACGTATAGATGCATTTGAGATGTGGTGCTACCGCCGCATGCTTAGGGTTCCTTGGATACACCACGTATCAAACGAAAACATTTTACAATGTATCGGTGGAGAACTAGAATACCTTACAAATGTCAAACGCTGAAAATTGGAGTACTTTGGACATATCATGCGGAATGAGAAATATCGCCTGCTCCAACTTATCCTGCAGGGAAAGATGGAAGGCCAGAGATCAGCTGGACGAAGACGAATATCATGGCTGCGCAACCTACGAACATCGACTGGAATGACATCAACAGGTCTGTTCAGAGCAGCAGTGAATAAAGTAATATGGACCAATGTGATAGCCAACATCCAAAGAGGAAAGTCACAGAAAAATTAAAAGAAAACAACAACAAAAATGTAGCTTAGGTTTTGTTTTCTTACGTAATGAATTAGTCGAACTTTTTTAACAAGATTTTTGTTTTGTTTTGTGAATCAAAATTTCGGTTGACTCCATTTTCACTAAAATAAAATAGTTGTCCTAACCAAATTTTAGTAAATATTATCGTGTGTATATACCCGAGAGGAAGAAACTTTTTTGATGCACTATCTTTTCAAATTTTTCATTTCTCTTGTATATACATAAATGTTATTTGATATTTTGCAATCTAGTGTCAAGTTGGCAGATGTAAAATCTTGCCGATACATCACGCAGTGATGATGTTATATACCCAGTTGTTTTCTGTGAATTTCGCTCTTGGTTTATTGCAGCTCCACTGGCGGGGTTAGAAGGAACTCCAAACCCTTAGAAAAAGACGAAACGAGAAAGGAATTTATACGAAATAAACTGTCTACCTATTTTTAATAGAAGAAACGAATTTTATTTTGTCGTTGCCTCTATACAAAGTCTCCCTGTGAAATCACTACATAGTATAAAACAAAGTCGCTTTCTCTGTCCCTATGTCCCTTTGTATGCTTAAATCTTTAAAACTACGCACCGGATTTTGATGCGGTTTTTTTCAATAGATAGAGTGATTCAAGAGGAAGGTTTATATGTATAATAACATCCATTAAATAGTGGAGAAATACTGTTATTTTTGAGGTTTCTAATGTGATGTCGTTAATTATCATATTTTTTTCCGCTTACATTGCAAACGCAGGCTGAACCCTACGAGATTTATCAAAATAATGTACTAATTATTTGTACACATTAAAAAGGTCTACAGAAAACTCCGCGATGGTATATGTCTATCTCTCATGGATATCCCACAATAACATTTTTTTGTCATTTACTTTTTACGACAAATAATGGCAAATTTTGAAGTGATTTTAACCAATACAGCATTAATCCTTATCGAATTAAATAGCTTAAATACATTGTTGATTTAATATAGATTTATATGGTCCTTTACAGCACAAGATTTAAATGAATATTTTCGAAGATATTACAGATTTAAAATTGCGGGAAGTAGCGCTTGCGGCGGTACTGGCCGACCGGGGCGGCGGCAGCGTGCCTATAAATAGCGCGTCGGAGGCCGATGTAATAATTGTTGTAAAAATAAAATAAATAGTCACAGTTTTTCTGTAGTGTATTTAGTATCAGCATTGCACCCGTGCGAAGCCGGGGCGGGTCGCTAGTTAAGAATATACTTTTGGTAACTTTCTTGGTTAGTCACAGAAAAATAAAAAAAAAACAACAAAAAATATAGCTTAGGTTTTGTTTTCTTACGTAACGAATTAGTCAAACTTTTTTAACATGATTTTTGTTTTGTTTTGTAAATCAAAATTTCTGTTGAGTCTATTTTCACTAAAATAAAATAGTTGTCATAACCAAATTTTAATAAATATTACCGTGTGTATATGCCGGAGAGGAAGAAACTTTTTTGATGCACTATCTTTTCAAATTATTCATTTCTCCTGCATATACATAGAGGTCATTTAATATTTTGCAATTTAGTGTCAAGTAAAATCTTGCCGATACATCACGCAGTGATGATTTTATATACCCAGTTGTTTTCTGTGAATTTCGCTCTTGGTTTATTGCAGCTCCACCGGCGGGGTTAGAAGGTACACCAAATCCTTAGAAAAAGACGAAACGAGAGTGGAATTTATACGAAATAAGCTGTCTACCTATTTTTAACAGAAGAAACGAACTTTATTTTGTCGTTGCCTCTATACAAAGTCTCCCTGTGAAATTTAATATAAATAAAGTAAAGTTTATAGTGGGGACATCTGCAAAAGGTTTAAGAAAACTCGAAATAAACGTGAATAGCTCATGCATTGGTTTCTTAAAATTTCCACTGTCAAAAAGTTGTAGTTTCACGAGCCATATTTTTAAATTTAAAAAATTATATTGGCGAGAGATACGGTTATTATTTTCGAACATACCCTTGTAAAATTACCATATTGTCAGAATGCTGAAGATGGTAAAAATATGGTTCTTGGGTTTAGACCGTCTCAAATTGGAATTATTATTCAACGTTTCGTCTACGAATGATTCAATAAGAAACAACAGAAAACAAAGAAAGCTATACAACATCCCGACGAGAAACAAGAAAACTAATTAGACAAAAGAAAAGGGAATATGAAAAACAGCAATATGAGGAAATGGAAAGGAATAGACAAGATTCAAACAGCCGAGCATTCTACAAATCGGTGGCAAATAAGAAGAAAGGCTTCAGACCTAACTTTGTGTCTATACTTATCAAAGAATAATGATGAACTCATAATCAACGAAGAGGAGATACTCCAAACATGGCAAGAATATTTCCAAAGTCTACTAAACATACATCAAGAGGAAGGACATAGAGAGGATATAAATATTGGGGTGGACCCACCGGTAGAGGACCCAACAATAGAAGAAACAGTACAAGCAATTAAAAATTAAAGAACGCAAAATCCCCAGGCTCCGACAATATACCGGCCGAATTTCTCAAGTACGGAGGGGAGGTTTTACATAGACAATTACACACACTAATCACACTTATATGGAAAGAAGAGAAAATGCCAGCAAAATGGCACGAAAGCATAATAATCCCTATACATAAAAAGGGAAACAAAACCAAGTGCTCCAACTATAGAGGAATCTCCCTACTTAACACGGCATACAAAATCTTATCGAATATCCTATTACGTAGACTAACGCCTTTTGTAGAAAATTTCCTAGGGGAATACCAAACCGGATTCAGGAAAAATAGATCGACTATAGATCAGATCTTTACTCTAAGACAGCTACTTGAAAAAGGATGGGAATTCAATCGAACCACCCACAATCTCTTCATCGACTTCCGACAAGCATACGACAGCATTAAAAGGGATCAACTGTGGAATGCAATGGCAGAATTTTCGATTCCAAAAAAACTGATCCACCTCGCCAAAGTATGGGTAAATAACTGTAGATCCAGGGTACGAATAGATAATCAACTCTCAGAATCATTTGAAATAAACAAGGAGACGCACTGTCACCCCTTCTCTTTATTATAATCCTGGAAAAAGTAGTGAGAACAACACAAATTAGAAGAGAACTAATAACAGTAAACGGACCAAAATTACTACTAGCATACGGGGACGAGATGGATATTGTTGGAAATCGGTCTAATGGTCAATGAGGAGAAAACCAAATACATGTGCATAAACAGACAAAAGAATCGAGATAGAATAGGACAAAATGTAACAATAGACACATATAACTTTGAAAGAGTGGAGTGTTTTAAATATCTCGGAGCGACAATCATCGCAGATAACGATATCACAGAGGAGATAAAAGGGAGAATTCAGGCAGCAAACAGATGTATGTATAGTCTCGACAACACCATCAAATCCAAGAACCTAACACGAACCTCGAAAATCAGGATATATAGAACAATGATTAGATCAGTGCTCATGTATGGCTGTGAGACGTGAACGCTGACAAAAGTAATGGAAATGAAACTTAGATGTTTTGAGAGAAAAATCCTTAAAAGGATTTTCGGATCTTATCACGACCCCAATACTAATCAATACCAAATAAGAATAAATGTCGAGGTCAAACAGATATATAACGCTAGCGACATCGTACAAGAAATTAAATCCCAACGCCTAAGATGGGCTGGCCATGTCCATAAGCTCCTTAATAACCGCCTTACCAAGTTAATTTGGGAGGAAGCCTCGACAGGAAAAGACCCTTAGGACGCCCAAGAATGAGACTTAAGAATAATGGGGTTACCCACTGACCCAACTACCATCGACGATCGTGTGAGATGGAAGCAAGTTGTGCAGTCAGCCAAGATCCACCCCGGGTTGTAGGGCTACTAAAGGAAGGAAAGAAAAGGCTTCGCCTACGATTGCACGAGGCATCTTCAGGGATCTTTACTCAACGAGATTAGACCATTGAATAATAATGGAGGAGCAACAGCCCGGTATTTATACCCGACTGGTGCTCAGCGTACTGTGATACAGCGTTACAATCGATTTTCACGTGTGATGTAAACTGTGACCTGCATTTCTACTAATATTATTTGGATATTTACAAAGATATTTTAAAGAAACTAGGCACTGATGCCCTTACTTTCTTTTACATGAAAAGTGTGACTTGAGCAATGCTGGTGTGCAGCTACTGCAGATTGTACAATTTGTTTCTTTTTTATACATCTTTCATGTTTCTAGTGGATATAGACTGTCCTGTTTCACCTACATATACTTTACCACAAGAGCAAGGTACCTTGTAAACGCCTTCTGTTTGAATTGGGATTGCGTCCTTTGAAGACTTTAAACATTGATTTTCGGGGCAATCTGGCAATCTGGTCGGTGATTCCGTGTATGTAAGATAAGACAACACTGTCTAAAGCAGGTTTAATTATGACATTTTGTTTAGGAGTTGGGTTTTTATATTTATTATTAGAAGGTCTTATATCTTCAGCGCAATTGAAAAAGCTCTATGTACCAAAGAGTTTATGACGGATTGTTTTTAGAAGGACGATGGTGAGATATCGATATGTTTGTGTTGGTTTTCTGTACACAGAATGTCCTAATTTGCCATTCTTTTTCCTTTATATTAGTACATCAAGAAAGGGAAGGGCACCATTTGATTCAGTTTTCATAGTGAATTTTATGCTAGGGTGTTGTTGACTCAAATGATCCAGGAAAGTAGTTTAGAGTCTACATCACACGTGGAAATGGATTGTAATGCTGGGGTATAAATACCGAGCTGTTGCTCCTCGATAGTTATTAAGTGTTCTAATCTCGTAGAGTAAAGATCCCTTAAGATGCCTCGTGCAATCGTAGGCGAAACGTCGCATAATAATTCTAATTTGACACGGTCTAAACCCAAAAACCATGGTTTTTAACTTGACTAAAGCCGTGAAAGCTTTCGTTCTTTATTAGATATTTTATTTCTTATTACATAGATACCGATTCTATGCTATCCTTTTCTAACTGCATTATTTAAACGAGTATAATATGATAATCGGCATGTCAATTCCAGAATACATAAAAGTATGAACTTGTGGTTGCCTAATTTATTATTATTGCAATTTTCAATATATAAATAATATCTAACGGTATTTATCAACAAAATTAAGTTTTTATATCCTTTTTTTGTTTATATTAATTGCCAACCTCGCATTTATAGTAATTTCTAACACTTAAAAATACTAAAAAGAGTCGCGACAAGCAATAAAACTGAAAGCGAAAGTAAGTAAACATATTAATTTCGGTCAAACATTAAAAACGTTTCTCCTCTACCAACCATAAACACCGTTCAAACAAATGTGTTGTTGCTTAAATCTAATGGTATGATCAAAGGTTATTAAACAAACTTACTGGGTTTTTCAGGAAAATGTGGTTGAGTTTCCGCCCATTTTCGTAATATATCAATATCTCCATTTAAGTTTTCTTTGGTTTTATTAAAATCCTTGAAAATTTGCTTGTAGACCTCGTCTTCGTTGAGTTCACGCATATTTAGAGTCATTTTTGCTTCGTCAATAAATCACCTATAAAACAAATATTTCTTATCAATCTTGTTATGTTATTTTGACGTATCCACACCCATATATATATATATATATATATATATATATATATATATATATATATATATATATATATATATATATATTCACGCTAGAAATCGAATAAGAAAAGAAACTTCCTTTTTTGGACCTGCTATTAAATAAGAAACTCAACAAAACCCTGGGCTTTAGCGTATATCGGAAACCCACACATACTGACCGATATCTCAATGCAGCGTCACATCATCATCCCTCTCAAAAGCAAGCAGTAGTCAACACACTAGTATCAAGGTCTCTCCGCCTAACAGAACTTGACACAAAACAAGACGAAATAAGACACATTTCAACAGCTCTTGAACGGAATGGTTTCTCACAATCAGATATAAAGAAAGCCATAAAACGACAAGAGAAGACTACAACAAAGACCGAAGACCAAGATCAAACAAGGACCAAATCCATAATACCATACATAAAAGGAATAACAGACGGAATCGCAAGAATCTTAAGAAAACACACCACAAAGCCCATATTTAAACCACAAAAAACAATAGCCAATATTCTGGGAAATCCCAAAGACAAGACCAACCTTGAAAATCATGGCGTTTACAGCATTCCATGTGCAGATTGCCATCAAACTTATATAGGACAAACAAACAGGCGTATATCAGCAAGAATCCAAGAACATAAAAATAGCCTCAAAAACAAACCGACAACCTCAGCCCTATTTCAACATCACCAAACAACCAGACATTCCATCGACTTCGAAAAAACAAAAGAAATAGCACCAGTAGAGAACTACCAGGTACGCGTCATTAGAGAGGCCCTAGAAATCGCAAAAGCCGGACAGCTAAATAAGCGAGATAATGCTAGAAATTTTTCAACTACATGGAAAACATTGATAAAAAATCAAGAAAGAAAACAACAAAAATCAACTAGTACACCAGAGACCTGCATACAAGAACAAAATATACCGCACTCGGCAAAGGGGAGGAGCCTGCGAAGCCGCTCATCCAACCAGGAAGAGAGCCAGCGAAACAAAACTCAAAATTCATCAGAGGCCACCATCAGTTCTCAGGGAATAACGAGACGAACCATACTTGAAAATGCCAAATGAGATTTTGGCGAAACGTCGTGAAAACGACTTATTTTTAATGTTAAATAAGAAAAAATTAGAAAATTTGAAATAATTGACTTTTAACGATTCCTTTAATTTAATTTTTAATCTAATTTTTTGAACACCCTGTATTATTGGGTATCAAACTATTATAAACATCTAATACAGTAGGCTTTTTTCAACAAGAAATTTAACCGAAATTAAATAAAAAAAAGCTTCCTTATAGGAAAAATTGATAATTATTTTAGGACCTACAAACGTCATTTTTGATATAAAAATGTAAATATGTCAAAAATGCATAGACTTAGATATGCGACATGATGCAAAAAATAAGCCTAAAATCTTGCGCAGAATCTACAAATGCAATAATATATAGGGTATTTATTTAAAATCACAAGTTGACATATACTTCCGGTATAAGCGGAGATGCCATTGATTCCCGATGCGACACCCTATATAAATATCTATATATATATATATATATATATATATATATATATATATGTATATATATATATATGTTTATGCGGATTTCACGGATTCCTCCGTGTGAGATGCAATAGCAGTGGATATATCCACATTATGCCGTTATATATATATATATATATATATATATATATATATATATATATATATATATATATATATATATATATATATGTATATCCACTTTTTTTTATTTTGTCTTTTCTTGGGTTAAGGTTCTTTATTTAACAAAAAATCCAAACAATTGCCGTTTCGCCCTTTATTTAAGGCATTTTCAAAATTTTTGGTTTATTTTCCTTTCTAAAAATATTTTCTCTCTAACGTCTCGAAAATTCCTCAATTGCAAGAATACTGCAAAAAGTGAAAAATACACTAATAAATAATAATTTCAATGAAAACACTATCGCCAAAATAATTAAAAAACGAACATATAAATTTTATAATAACCTAAGAACAAGAAACCTAGAACATAAATAGCAAAAATATGTAGCATTACCTTACACTAGTGATCTGCCAGAAAAAATAAAACACATTTTAAAAAAGCATGATATTATCGTATGCAACAGATCTCATAATAAATTAAATACACTGTTCACTTATTTAAAAAGTAAAACTCTTCTTATGAATAAATCAAATGTAGTATATTCGATCCCTTGCACAAATTGTCCCAAAAAATAATCGGCATGACGAGCCAATTGCTAAAGAATAGATTGAATGGCAATAAATATACGAAAAACGTCTCAATAGCGTTAAACAAACACACACACAGGACGAAAAAAAATACTTTTAATTATAACAGTACTATAATTAAAAACAAAGATATGAATTACCAAAAATTGCTGATAAAGGAAATAATAAAAATTAAAAAAGATAACAACACTGTTAACGACAGAAGGGATATAGGAAATTTAAGCTACATTTACACCAGCCTAATTTAAACAAAAACATCAAGTATTCGATCCTGTTAATAAACATCAAAAATTGAATATCCTCTTAAACATAAAACTAAATGTATGCGTTGTTTCCTTGCATTGTAAAATATAAAAAATATATAAAAATAAAACACACTCGCATTCCATGTATCCTCAGTACCTAAATAGACTATGTAAAAGTTGAATTTCTTTATTAATTAATAAACAAAATGTCAAGGTGTGTACAGGTAAAATTAATTTTTTTTTAGAAATTTAAATACTGTTTTAAAGTGTTTGTTTGCTTTTTAAAATTGTAGATATGTTCTTGTGTGAATGCTTTAATTAAATAAAAAATATTTTTAGGAAGGAATATAAACCAAAAATTTTGAAAATGTCTTAAATAAATGGTGAAACCTCAATTATTTGGATTATTTGTTAAATAAAGAACTTAAACCCAAGAAAAGATAAAATAAAGAAAAAAGGATATAATTTATGGTTCAAGAGTCAGGAAAATATAATATATATATATATATATATATATATATATATATATATATATATATATATATATATATATATATATATAATTTTCTGGAATACTTTCTTGGGTATAGTTTTTTATTTGAAAATCAAAAAACGACAATTTTTCTGACGTTTCGCTCTAACATAGTGAGCTTATTCAAAGTTATTTTATATTCATGTCGAATCTTGAAAGTAGCTTTGTTCGAAAGTAGAAAATTCGAACAAAGCTACTTTCAATATTCGACATGAATATAAAATAACTTTGAAGAAGCTCACAATGTTAAAGCGAAACGTCAGAAAAATTGTCGTTTTTTGATTTTCAAATAAAAAACCTATACCCAAGAAAGAATTTCAGAAAAATATTAACAAAGGTTTATGATACAAAAATAAATTATATATATATATATATATATATATATATATATATATATATATATATATATATATATATATATATATATATATAGGAATTAATTTTTTCTTGAACCATTAAAAAATATATTTTTAGTTGGTTATTTTCTTGGGAATATGGTTCATTTTTATATTGAAACTACATATATACAGTAGTCATAATTATTGTATATATATTTTTATTTCTCAGGACGTTTCGATTCTTTCGAATCTTTTTCAACTGATGCGGATGCTACAAAAATGTACATTTTTAATATTATTATATATGGACAAAGAGGTTAAAAACTTACCAGAACAGAGATTTTTGTTTTAAACAATAGTTAATTACATCACAAACCAATTGTAGTCACTCGCTCTTTTGTATATTCACTTTTTAAAAGTCTTTTTAAAAGGCCAGTTAGAAGAATGGGCACTACATTTTTAACCCTATAACTGTCTTGACTTGACTTTGTGGAACCCAGTCAAGTCAAGACAGTTATAGGGTTAAAAATGTAGTGCCCATTCTTCTAACTGGCCTTTGAAAAAGACTTTTAAAAAGTGAATATACAAAAGAGTGAGTGACTACATTTGGTTTGTGATGTAATTAACTATTGTTTAAAACAAAAATCTCTGTTCTGGTAAGTTTTTAACCTCTTTGTCCATATATAATAATATTAAAAATGTATATTTTTGTAGCATCCGCATCAGTTGAAAAAGATTCGAAAGAATCGAAACGTCCTGAGAAATAAAAATTTATATATATATATATATATATATATATATATATATATATATATATATATATATATATATATACAATAAGTATCACTACTGTATATATGTAGTTTCAATATAAAAATGAACCATATTCCCAAGAAAATAACCAACTAAATATATATATATATATATATATATATATATATATATATATATATATATGGAATTGATAAACATCATTTTTTTAAATCGCTAAGATATATCAGAAAAAGTGGGACGATTCTTATTCTAAAAAAAACATTTTTTTTTGTGTATAATGCGTAAAAATATGCAGATAACTGTATCAAAATTAGTGTTTTTTGCTATGCAATGAACAAAAACTTTAAAAAAATGGAGAAAAATGTAACCAGGAAAATCGTATATAGATATAATACTAGTTAAAATAAAAAAGAATAATTCTTACCTGTAATAAAACTGGTTATTTTTATTAACACAAAATATTAACTCCTGTTATTCGAGGAAGTCCTTAGTCGTCTGCGAAATGAAACAACACTAGCCGGTTTTCTTCAACAATTAGATGAAAAGAAGCAAAAGTCGAAGATCTCAAGGTGAACTCATATTGCAATTAATAATCAGGTTGTTGATTAATGACTTATGCGTTTAAGCTGATTGCGGTTGATTTTAAAAAATGGGAAGTATTTAAAAAAAAAAACAAATTTATAAAAAAATTGAACCGTCTTCTAAAAGTGCGCTAAAAATAACTAGAAATTTTTATATGAAATTGAACTTTTTGAAGTTGGCGCCAAACTGATACCTGACAAAATGTGACTTGCATAAACAGATTAAAAATACTTAATTTGTAATTGCTTTCTTACCATAATTTGTGTATATTAGTAGTTATTTATTTCATTTAAAAATAATTTAGCGCAGACTTCAAAAAGTTCAATTCCACATAAAAATTTACAGTTATTTTTTACTTTTTAGCGCACTTTTAGAAGCCGGTTCAATTTTCATATAAAAATTTTATTTTTCTACTTTTAGTTTTAGAATTCATTATTATATCCATGAATTATTTGAACTAAGTACTAATCGAGATTAGTGTACCTCGCAATGACTCCAATGTGGCAAAAAGGTACCCATATTTATTTATCTAAAGTTGTAGATCACCGTAAAATGAACCACTAAAAATTCTTTGGTTCTTAGGGTTTTCCAAATACCAGTAAAATTGTGTCAAAAAATTGGTAGTATAGGCCCCAAAACCTTCCAATATTGATGTTTAAAAAACCTGAGGTGTAAATTTTTTAGCTCGATATATTTTATACTGCATATTGAGTTTGTATTCGTCTCAAGACCCCACAATACCAATTTTAGACAAAATTGAAATATGTAAAATGTTCTGTCCCTCATATTGTATCTTATCAATCTAATAGTTGTAAAAAATTAACTTCATATTTGTAATACACGACCCCGAAAACCCTCTAATACCAAATCTGAAAAAATGCGAATAAAATAAAATTTTCAACCCACCATATCGCATCCGCTATATTGAATTTCAAAAAAAAATTTAAGTCTTAATCTAATCTAAATCTAAACCCTTCAAAACCTTCTAGTACCAATTTTGGATGAAATCCGGAAATTTAAAATTTCTAGACTTATATTCGCTATTTACATCTTTAAAAACGATTCAATCCCACCTTTAAACAAAATCGAAAAATGTAAAATTTTTAGTCCACTGTCTTGGATTTGCCATATTGAATCCTGAAAAAATACTTTCAAATTTATAATTTACACCCTCAAGAACCCTCTATATCAGTTTGGGAGAAAATCGAAAAATGTAAAATTTTTAGGACACCATATTGAATCTGTCAGATTGACTTTTTCAAAAAATGTTTTAAATTCATAATTAACACTATACTTGAAACGCTGTATATCTTTAAAAATTTAGTAATTGTAACGGTTTTTAGTTGCCATACATCAAAAAAAAATGTTCCTCATAAATATAACTAGGGTCGTTCATTTCGATTTTCTGTCCTCCTCTCGGAGTAGAGAAAAATAAGTTATTTTTACAATTGAAACAACATTTATACTTATTTCATAATTTTTAACATGTTTTATTATCTAAAATTTTATAATTCTTCAAAATATCCCATTAATATTTGTATAAAAATATGAACGTTAACACGCTTACCTACTCCGTATCTACTCCAGACATAACATAAATCGGAAAAAACTGATGATTTTCCCTCCTTGTTTCTCTTAATAATAATGAAAGAGATAAAAGATATCACAGGTCAGGAGCAAGGAACGCAAAAGAAAGCCGCTGTTATTTACATAACCTTGCCTCAGACTAACTGTGTCTTTATTTTGTCCTTCTATAATAACGGCAAACAATATTATTAAAGGCATTTTTGTCGACAACGTTGCGATATTTTTATTATATTACGATATAAAATAGTTTAGACACTTTGTGCCGCTATTTAATATTGTAGTGTTTAGTGTTTGTGACTTTAAACATTTGATAGCCTATAAATTTTAGACTATCGTTATTATAATAAAAACACTTTACTAGTGCTTGTTTTTATTGGATTTATTTAGGTTTTCTAACTGGATATGGATGTACATATGGATAATTTTAATCAGCTTGATATACCGGTAAGTAACTAATAAAGAGGTTTTTTCTTGTAGTATCTCTTTCGAAAACGTTAAGCAACATTCTGTAGAGCTTTATGAAAATACACAGTATTTCAAACTCATGTGTACACTATGATTAGTTAATACAGCTTGTACAGAATGTAATTAGAAATATTTAAAATATTATAACAAAGAATAATACAATAGCTGAAAACAAGGGAAGTTGTTCCTTGAAACATATGCCTGAAATGCTTAATTTTGGAAGAAAAAAATAACAAGATGAACAAAATAGTACACATGCACAAATTTTTTAGTTATTTTTACAGGGAACGTTTTAGATTTCTAGGTATTTATTGGATTTAGTGAAGATTTAGGAGATTATTAGAGTACTTTAAGGTAGTTTTTAGAAAAGAAAACAAAATCGTAGCTCCATTCTTAGTATAATGTACTCTCTAGTATACAGGATCCTATCATTTTTCCAACCTATAATCTATATGAAAGAGGCCACTTTTAGCGACTTACATTTGTGTTTTAGGATATGGAGAATCACCCTTCTTCTTCAAGTATGCAGAGTCCTAAATTCCGCCACATAAGAAGCTGTCCTATAGCCCAAGATTGGATTAAATTTACTTACGATTATGTTAAAAGGAAGCTGCCTAATTGTAATCCTATAGAGGTAAATTTGGGTTATGCTTATTTTTATACCTAACTGTTATTAGTCGCACTTTTTAGAAATTGAATTGTTGATTTTAAAAACAACATAGTTGACTCCAGCCCTACTGTTATTTATTTTCTACTACATAACATTTTTTTGTCATATTTGTTTCTAACTTTTGTTTTTTAAGTGATTCAGAAAGTGTTTAAAATGTTTGTCAGTTTTAGTAAAACATACTTCTGACTACAAAGGAACAATACCCTGAAAATAAAATGTGAAACCTTAGTGACTGCACATTTGTCAATAAAATTATATCAATATACATGTATAAAAATATTAGTAAATTTGTTCACCCAGAACTTCCTTCATCATTAATTTGATGTGCTTTAATTGCTCAGTTGAACTCGTATAACAATTTTTTTTAAGCCAAATCACTATTTTTGATTTTAACTTAAATTTCCACCCATGTGCCGACTTATTCTGATATAATTATACATATTCAGTTGATATGATTATTAAATTCCATTATCCAAGAATCCTGAAAACGTATGACAGTGTAAATTCAAAATTAAACTTCTCCATCTACCAACAACCTCTTGTTCGTAAAATATTAAATGCTATAATTCAGGTAAGCAAGTACCTTAAAAATATTTTGAAAATACGGATAAATCCCATGGAATATATTAACTTCCATTCTTTTCACTTTGTCTTGTTACAGGATTGTTTCATCTAATTAGTTTTTGTTTACTTTTCGTTTCCGGAATATATATTTTTCAAAATTTTATATAGCTGGTATAATTGTCAATAAGAGAAAAATTACTTTTAGAATTCTTAAGTTTAAATCTAGTTTATGTGTCCCCTAATCATTTATCCAAAAATCACTTTAAAAATATTTGTTTATAGTATGAAATATGTACATTTAAAAAATTTTCCTTACAGGCTAATTTACTAATTAAAACAAGTAGCAAGGGAAGATCTGGGTAATCAACTTTATGAATTTTTAAAATTCAAATTAGAAATTAAATTGCAATTTTTTTTTATAAAAATTTAAAACAACTTAGGAAACTGCCCAATGCTTACACCTATCCCATACAACTGTGAGAACTTTCCTAAATGTCCCAATAACGACAATAAAGGAAACAAGAAAAAGGAAGAGACCAAAAACTGAAGATACGCCGGAAGCAACAAAATTACAAATTAGAGATGAAATATATATGATGTATTCTGAGGGTAAGTATTTCTAAAAAATTTTATATGTTATATTTTATTCTAACTTGTTTTGTTTACATTTTCTAACCCGTCAAGGTGTATGTATAATGAAAATATAAGTTTTAAAAATAAAAAAACCCAAAAAAATATTTGTAATGAATACAAAAAGTAAACCTAATTTTACTAAATTAAATAGAATATCAAGATTTCGTCATTTCTTCATAACAATTTTTTATTTGTGAAGGTACCTCATTAACAGTCTCAATATTGTTGGAACGATTAAAGGCAAAAGAAATATACCATGGAGCAAGGACAAGTCTAGGCATATTACTAAAGCAAATAGGATTTATCTACAGGTAAACAATCATTTACATACAACAAATAAATGTTAGATACAAATATAAAGCAGTTGCAATTGGGTCAAAATAATGACCGTAAGATACTGTCAGATGACAACTTAATTTAAATATTTTTATATCGGTAAATGTAAAATATAAAGCGTTAATTTTTTTGTGTTTTTTATAGGACTTCTTGAGGGAGCAGGATTTTTCACAGGAGACCTGTGTAATTTATTTTTGGAGGATACACATTTCATTTTTATTTATATATTTATATAGGAAGGATGACCCACGTAGAGCTTTAATGGAGAAACCACAAATTCAGAAAATGAGAAGAGACTTTCTTGAACAGTACTTAAAGAACGAAGAAAAAGGGGAAAATAAATTTGAGTCAGTCTTTATAGACGAGACATGGATTTTTCAAAATGGCACCCACAGACGATCATGGCAGGACGATAGCACTCGATCAGTACGAAAAATATCTGGGGAGGGATTTAGGTAATATATCTGTTATTTGCACTTACACAATTTGAATTTTTTTCATCTATAACAGGTTGCAAAAAGCTTTATTTAAATAATCCTTGGATCATTTCCTATTAGCAGGATGTTAAATATTAAATTTTTACTTTAATACTTTATTTCCTGGGGAGATTGAGAAATTTCTTACTTTAATTTCTGTATGTTTTATCAAACAAGTTTGAACTTTTTTAGGAAAAATTTTTACTTAATATGATAAAAATGTTTCCTTAATAAATGAAAGTTAACCAAATAATTTAATTTACATTTTACAAAATAATAATGATCATCTTACTTTGATACAGGCTTTCCAGAAATCCAAAAAAAAAAATCTTGTGATTTCTTAAGCGGCTTTATAAAAGAATTTGATATAAACATATATCTAAAATATTTCGTTTTCAAAATACAGGGCGTTAAAAATTATGAAAAAAAAAATATATTATCAAAATATAAAAACTGCTTACAGGTATTTTGCTGAAACGTGAAGTAAATCTGTATCGCGAAACTAATATTTTTATATTAAAATATGGTACGTCAGTGTTCTTGCCTGAGTTCTGAGGCGAGTCAATGCTTTGCCAATCGAAACTGCTGAAATGGTATCATGTTTTATTGTGCTAAAAAAATCCGATTTGAAATAAGTATTATACTTATTTAATTGCACACTCCTCACCCATAATTTGTAAAACATAAAGGTGCTTAAAAATAAACCAAAAATGGGTATAATACAGTATATTTTTAACAATACATTATATTTCTAAAAAATAAACAGATGAAATAAATTTTCCAATTTCAAGGCATTAATGACATAAAAATTGAGAAAAATAAATTAATTTTGATATTATCCTTTAACTAAGACCATCAACACATGCAATATTCCGTGTTCTATTTACGTGAAATGAAGATCCCTGAAGATGTTTCGAGCAATCTAGGTAAAAAGTTGCATAACAATTCAAATTTGACTTGGTCTAAACTCAAGAACCACTATTTCTCAATTGACCAAAACCATGAAAGCTTCCGTTGGTTAAGACCAATTTGTGTTTCTGCAAAATATTTCAAATAATTTGTACTGCCACATACTACTCTACTTTTTTTCAGGTACATAGTACTGAATGCAGGAAATGAAAATGGATTCGTTGAAGATGCAATGCTGATTTTTAAATCAAAGTCAAAAACTGGAGATTACCATGGAGAAATGAATTCGGAAAACTTTGAAGCTTGGTTAAAAGATTTTTTGCCAAAACTGGAAACACCTTCTTTAATTGTTTTAGATAATGCTTCCTATCATAGTAGGCAACTTCAAAAATGGCCAACAAAGGGTTGGAACAAGGATGCTATGAAAGCGTGGCTGAAAGAAAAATATATCAACTTTGGAGAAGATGCTACAAAAGATACTTTGTGGTCTTTGATATCTCGGGTACCAAAGCCTGCAAAATGCTTTGTAGTAGATGAGCTAATAGAATCTTCTGGACATAAAGTTTTACGCTTGCCTCCATACCATTGCCATTTTAACCCAACCCAACTAACTTGAACTAACCCAGTGGAAATGGTATGGAGTCAGGCAAAGAGAAATTATGACCAACTGATTCTACAAGTTAAAGAACCAATAGAGGCTTGGAAAAAGGCGTTAGGAACAGTGACAAAACAGAATTGGGCTAACTATGTGGAACACACAAATAATATTATTAAAAAGCAGTGGGAAATTGAAAAGAAAATTCGAGTTCCTTTACAGCCACTTATTATTCATGTTGGTGAGAGTGATAGCGATTCCTCAGAATAAGAGAAGTCATTTTGACCCTTAATCCTCTTTTCAGTTTTTGATAATATGTGGATGTACAGACATTTTTAATAATTTTCTTTTGTGTTTTTTTTATGTTTTTTTTAATCTCTTTTGGCATTTTCATACATAAAAATTTCACCACTTCTAAAGTATTCTCATAAAATTCTTTTTTACATATTTTCTAAATTTTTAATTGGCATTTTTTAAGCACTTCTTTTCTTTTTCCATTTCTATATAGGATATTTTTTTCTTTTGCCCATGGCATTATATAAAACAAGAAAGAGTATGGTATCATTTTTTTTATATTTATTATATATAAATAATCAATCTTAATTATAATTAGTTCATTTACGATTTCTATTTTTTTATGGCAGTATTATTTTCATATATGTGTTACTCTGTTTCAGTTAACTTGATGCAACATAGGGGCCCTAGATTTTACCTCAGATCTAGATGCCCCCAACCGAGCCCCTTTCATTATTTTACATGTTTATATGCTTATACATTTATGTGTGAGGATGTTGCATGTGGAATCTTGAAATGAGGTCAATAAAAGACTCAGAGCCATGAGTCGTGCGATGTATTAAATCTTACCTTTTGGGGCACCCATTTTTTTAAATTTGTTTATTTATTTTTAAGAAAACTAGCTATTTAATGAAGAAGAAACTAATTAATTATTTATATTTTTATTGAATATTTTTGTAGCTTGAATACCTTAGTTTTTGCAGTCAAAGATCATAAAGTTACAATAATTTAATATAAAATACTTATCATTTCTAGGATATTGTATATATACCTATAATTTTTGAAAATAGTGTTAGGTATATAAATAAATAATTAATCTTAATTGTAATTAGTTCACTTACGATTTCTATTGTTCCATGTCTGTATTATTTTTTATGCATGTATTACTCTATTTCAGTGAACCTGATGCAATATTGGGGCCTTAGATCTGGATGCCCTGGACCGAACCCCTTTCATTATTTTACACATTTATATGTTTATAAATTTATCTGTGAGGATAGGGCATGAGGAATCTTGAAATGTAGTCAGTAAAAGACTCGAAGCCATGAGTCGTGCGTTGTGTTAACTATTATCTATTGAAGCATACATTTTTTTTAAATTTATGTATTTATTTTTAAGAAAACTAGGCTATTTGATGAAGATGATTAATTATTTATCTTTTTATTCAATATTTTTGCAGCTTAACTACTTCGTTTATTGCAGTCAGAAGTCATAAAGTTACAGTCATTAAGTATAAAACACTGAATAATTTCTAGAATATTGTATACTTACCCACTGTTTCTAAGAATACTGTTTTTTAGTTCCGATTCTATTAGAATAGTCAATTTATTTTTAGTTTTCAGTTAGACTACCCTAATATTGTTATACCTAACTGGAGTATTATAATAAAAATAGAACTTTATCAACAAATTGCGTATAATTTTTTCTGTTACCGAAATAGTTACCAATAATTTAGAATATAAACGATTTACTATCTAAAATAAATAAATAAAGCTTTTATTGTCATAAATTTCATAGGTGAAACATTACAACAACCTAGGTTCACTTATAAAAGTGAACATACACATAAGCATCCACACTTGTACCTTCAGACATCACCCTACTAATCCCAAAATTAAAAAGAGTGTGTCTAAAATTTTTAGTACAATAGTTTCTACAATTTCAAAATTATCAGCTAACAACATATTAAAAAGGCAATGCTTATTAAAGAATGTACTAATACGTAAAGTAAATTATTTTTAGCAGTAGTACATCTCTTAGTGTAGTAATATAAAAGAGGAAATTTTAATCCGCTTTTAAAATCTCTCATATTTAAAATTTCACTTAAAATATCAAACCCACTATAAGCACATAAACTCCTTCATTAAATAGCCCTATACAAATGGGATATAAAATTATCGATATGTCTAAACAGAAGGAAAAACTTCAATTTTAAAATTTTTGTGTATAACATTTTTCTTTTTTAAGGATATTTAGTTTGTGAAACTTGCTTATAAACCATTCGACAAATTTCTTGTTATATAACCGAAAAAGAAAATAGTAGAATGAGCCACTCCGACCCTGTTACAGTTCTCAAAAAAACAATGTCACTAGTTTGATGCATATGTCAAATTTTGACGTAAAGATATACAGCGGTTTAACTATAACAAAAATACCCCAATACTGATTTTAGATTAAATCGGGAGATGTAGAATCTTTAATCCGCCCTTTTTGGATCTGCCATATTGAATTCTTTAAAAATAATTTCAGATACGTTGTATACGACTCCAAAAATTCCCCCATACCAATTTTGGAGAAAATCAACGCTATCTTGGATATTACTGCACCAATTTCTTCCAAAAAAATATGGGACTACCGCAGCAACTTCCTGAACATAACGTAAAAAATTTCATTCAAATCGGTGCCGCCGTTCCGGAGTAATCGGTGTATATATATAAAAAAAACATACATACTCGACGAATTGAGAACTTCCTTTTTTTAGAAGTCGGTTAAAAAGAGTGTCTTTTAACAAGAGTATAGGGTAAACGGTAGTATTACTGCGGGCGCTCCAGATACAGCAGATTTAAAAAAATATTTATAAAAAAAAATTGAACCGTCTTCTAAAAGTGCTCTAAAAAGTGAAAAATAACTAAAAATTTTTTTATGAAATTGAACTTTTTGAAGTCGGCGCCAAACTAATACCTGACAAAATATGATTCGCATAAACAGATTAAAAATACTTTATTTGTAACTAGCGACCCGCCCCGGCTTCGCACGGGTGCAATGCTGATACTAAATACACTACAGAAGAACTGTGACTATTTATTTTATTTTTACAAGAATTATTACATCGGCCTCCGACGCGCTATTTATAGGCACGCTGCCGCCGCCCCGGTCGGCCAGTACCGCCGCAAGCGCTACTTCCCGCAATTTTAAATCTGTAATATCTTCGAAAATATTCATTTAAATCTTGTGCTGTAAAGGACCATATAGATCTATATTAAATCAACAATGTATTTAAGCTATTTAATTGGATAAGGATTAATGCTGTATTGGTTAAAATCGCTTCAAAATTTGCCATTATTTGTCGTAAAAAGTAAATGACAAAAAAATGTTATTGTGGGATATCCATGAGAGATAGACATATACCATCGCGGAGTTTTCTGTAGACCTTTTCAATGTGTACAAATAATTAGTACATTATTTTGATAAATCTCGTAAGGTTCAGCCTGCGTTTGCAATGTAAGCGGAAAAAAATATGATAATTAACGACATCACATTAGAAACCTCAAAAATAACAGTATTTCTCCACTATTTAATGGATGTTATTATACATATAAACCTTCCTCTTGAATCACTCTATCTATTGAAAAAAACCGCATCAAAATCCGGTGCGTAGTTTTAAAGATTTAAACATACAAAGGGACATAGGGACAGAGAAAGCGACTTTGTTTTATACTATGTAGTGATTGCTTTCTTACCTAAATTTGTATATATTAGTAGCCATTTATTTCATTTACAAATAATTTGGCACCGACTTCAAAAATTTTAACGTCATATAAAAAAATTATAGTTATTTTTAATTTTTTAGCGCACTTTTAGAAGTCAGTTAAATTTTAAAAGAGAGCAAACTTTATCAATGGGGCACCCAATATAAAAATGCAAGTTTGATATATTTTTCGAAACAGTGGTACCTATAAAAAAAAACTGTCTACGCCACTGAACTCAACACGAAAAACCTCAATAGTGTTATTTTTAAACTTTGCGATATAACGGAGATACGAGGGGTGCTCCAAAAGGCATAATTTTCAATATGTGAAAATTATCTGTTTTCTGTTATCCTTTTGTTTTTACTTATAACAGAGATAACCCGTAAAACCATCGAAAATTGGACACACTACATATGATGTTATAGTATTGGTGGAAACTTGGCCTGATTCTAATCGTTATTTAATGGATTTTGATGTTTACCGAAGCGATAGTACTTTCATTTCTACCTTAAAATCAAAAGGAGATGGCACATTAATTGCAGTACGTAATAGCCTAAAATCTAAGCTAATACAAGTAAGTTCTTCACATATTGAGCTTGCTAAATGGTTTGTATTTGAATTAGTACATATATTCCTCCTCAATCTGGTCATGAAGTGTATGAAGAATATTGTACAATTATTTTGGAGTTGACTGATAACAATCTAACTTATGAGTTTGTGATCTAAGTAATTTCTTTTATAGCAATTAGGTACTGTACTCTGTTCTTCTCCGGATAATATTACTTGTGCTAGTTTTAATTGCTTGAATTTGTTGCAGATTGACCAGCAAACTAATCTGAATTATCAATTTTTGGGTTTGATATTTAGTAATGCTTATGACACCATGTTGAACATATCTTAGTATCACTTGGCGTACCTCTTATTTCAATAATTATGCTAATTTAAGGAAATTGAGGAATTGCAAGCAAAGCATGACTGTTTCAACATACATAAAAAAAAGTCCAAGAACTCCCCGGCACCAATACACAAAAGCAACTCAATATATTTTATAACAACGGAAAGATAATCACAGAGATTGACGAAAAGTTGGAAACATGGAAGAACTACATTACAGAACTCTTTGAAGATGAGAGACGACAAACTAATCTTGAAAATATGGAAAGAGACATAGGCCCGAACATTATTAAAGGCGAAGTGATATATACAATGAACATGCTAAAGAACGGAAAATCTTCAGGTGCAGACCAATTGCCAGTGGAAATTCTTAAACTGATAGAGGAGGATCAGATTCATATTCTGGTAGAGTAAATCAACACCATATATAGAACAGAAATAATACCAAATGAATGGTTGTTATTAACTTTTATAACCCTCCCAAAAAAGAAAAATGTCAAGCATTGCTCTGACTGATGATTCACACTCTAAAAATACTGTTGCAGGGTGGTTCATAACAGAATATTCAGAAAATCAGATGTGGACATCGGCGGTACACAATTTGGATTCCGTAAAGGCGTAGGAACAAGGGAGCCACTGTTTGCACTGTCACAAAGATGCCTAGATATGAATCAGGACCTACACATGTGCTTTGTAGACTACAACAAAGCCTTTGATAATGTTAAATATGACTAACTTATCGAAACATTAGAAAAGAGAAAGATATACCCCAGAGACATAAGAATAATTTCGAACCTATACTATGGCCAAAAAGCGGCAATTCGAATAGACGACATAACATCAGAAGAAATAGAAATACAGAGAGGTGTTCGTCAAGGGTGTGTACTTTTACCAATTCTCTTGAATCTCTACTCGGAGGATATAACAAATAAGACACTTGGTGATCTGGACATGGGCATTAAAATTAATGGAATGACAATAAATAATCTGAGGTATGCCGACGATACGGTTCTTTTAGCTGGAACATATGAAGACCTACAGACGCTAATTAATTAAATGGTCACAGTAAGCGAAAAATATGGACTATCACTGAACATAAACAGGCCAAAATGTATGCTAATGATAAAAAAACTCAGGACATTCGTAAGATATATGTAAAGAATCAACCTATTGAAAGAGTGAGAGAATACAAATATCTTCCATTAATGAAAACAATGACAACTTCCAAGAAGTACGAATAAGAATTGAACAGGCCAGACACACATTTATAAGAATGAAGGGGCTTTTTGCTGCCGAGATCTAAATCTTAAAAACTAAAAATACGACTGATGAGATGTTATGTGCGATCTGTGCTATACTATGGGATGAAAACCTGGAGACTGAAGATGATTGACGTGAGAAGGCTGGAGGCATTTGAGATGTGGATGTACCGGAGAATGCTGAGGATTTCATGGGTAGAAAGAATAACCAACGGGGAAGTAATGAGACGTATGTATAAGGAGAGGGAAGTAATTCTAACAATTAAGAAAATAAAGCTGCTCTATATGGCACATGTCATGAGAGGAGAAAAATATCAAATACTAATAAGAATAACCTTAGGGAGTGGTTTGGTTGCAGTAATAATGAACTATTTAGAGCTGCAGTCTCAAAAGTGAGAATCGCTCTGATGATTGTCAACCTTCGAAGCGGAGATGGCACCTAGAGAAGAAGATGCTAATTTAAAATGTGACA
The DNA here is from genome assembly GCA_034092305.1 of Diaprepes abbreviatus. NCBI lineage: Eukaryota > Metazoa > Arthropoda > Insecta > Coleoptera > Curculionidae > Diaprepes > Diaprepes abbreviatus. Next base: position 235,560 of record JASJET010000344.1, on the reverse strand, counting down.
TATTCTTTTATTACTTTAAAAAGCGTAGAGCATACACTAGCCTTCAATGAAGACATAAACACTTATAACGACTGCACTGCGGACAGGTTAGTTCAGTTTGGTTAAAAATACTGCTTTTATGTATGTTTTTTCTGTAACATGCTAGTTCTATTATTTTTATTACTACGTCGATCTATTGTAAAATTATAAAAGGGATTCCCGTTAAAACAAAATAAATAAGTAATTTTTATTATAAATAAAAATTAAAAACTTGATCGGTCTCCTTGAGATACTCCGTTATTTTAAACACTGTTATTAAAATTAACATACTGGTATACGCTTATTAAGTCTAATTATAAACCAAGCCAATGCGTTTCCGATAAAAAGTACCATGAAAAAAACTCTTAATGTAATATTTTAGATTAAAAAATAAATCGGGAACAATTGCTTCCAGAATCTTCCTGGTCTAAAATTTGTTATATCTTATTTTTTGTAGTTCTTCTATGAATATGGCAAGTGAAGAAATGTTAGTTCTAAATATGAAATTCAATTTCAGAGGGCAGAAGAAGTCAGCTTTCATATGACATTCGATTTGAACAAGTAGAAGAACACATAAGATTTTTATAAAAAAATCGAACCGACTTCTAAAAGTGCTCTAAAAAGTGAAAAATAACTAGAAATTTTTATATGAAACTAGCGACCCGCCCCGGATTCGCACGGGTGCAATGCTGATACTAAATACACTACAGAAAAGCTGTGACTATTTATTTTATTTTTACAACAATTATTACATCGGCCTCCGACGCGCTATTTATAGGCACGCTGCCGCCGCCCCGGTCGGCCAGTACCGCCGCAAGCGCTACTTCCCGCAATTTTAAATCTGTAATATCTTCGAAAATATTCATTTAAATCTTGTGCTGTAAGGGACCATATAGATCTATATTAAATCAACAATGTATTTAAGCTATTTAATTGGATAAGGATTAATGCTGTATTGGTTAAAATCGCTTCAAAATTTGCCATTATTTGTCGTAAAAAGTAAATGACAAAAAAATGTTATTGTGGGATATCCATGAGAGATAGACATATACCATCGCGGAGTTTTCTGTAGACCTTTTCAATGTGTACAAGTAATTAGTACATTATTTTGATAAATCTCGTAGGGTTCAGCCTGCGTTTGCAATGTAAGCGGAAAAAAATATGATAATTAACGACATCACATTAGAAACCTCAAAAATAACAGTATTTCTCCACTATTTAATGGATGTTATTATACATATAAACCTTCCTCTTGAATCACTCTATCTATTGAAAAAAACCGCATCAAAATCCGGTGCGTAGTTTTAAAGATTTAAGCATACAAAGGGACATAGGGACAGAGAAAGCGACTTTGTTTTATACTATGTAGTGATTGTCGGCTCCAAACTAACACCTGACAAAATGTGATTCGCATAAATAGATTAAAAATAGTTTATTTATAATAGCTTTTTTACCATAATTTGTATATATTAGTAGTTATTTATTTTATTTAAAAATAATTTGGAGCCGACTTCAAAAATTTATAGTTATTTTTCACTTTTTGGCGTACTTTTAGGTGTCGGTTCAATTTTTTTTATAAATTTTTATTGTTTTTAAAATCAGAATGATAAAATTTTGGGGAGAGTTTGGCAACACCATGAAAGCACTCATTAATAAAAATGAATAAATTGTCATATCACAAATTTATTGATCATTTTGATTAAGCAATACTTAAAGTGTAGTTGCTAGATTTAGTTAGTATGAATAAACATAAAGAGTCAGATATGTCTCTTGACATTTTTCAATTTTTAGTTGTGAATTCATTACGATATCCATAAATTATTTAAACTAAGTACTAATCGAGATTAGTGTACCTCGCAATGACTCCAAGGTGGTAAAAAAGCACCCATTTTATCCAGAGTTGTAAATCATCCTAAAATGAACCACTAAAAATTCTTTGATTCTTAAAGTTCTCCAAATACCTGTGAAATTGTGTCAAACAAATATTTAGTCTGTCATAGTAAATCCACTATTTTAAGTCTCAAATTAATTTTAGATTGGTAATATAGGCCCGAAAATTTTCCAATATTGATATTTATTTAATTTGAGACGTAATTTCTTAGCCCGATATATTTTATACTGCATACTGAGTTTGTATACGCCCCAAGAATCACGCAATATCAATGTTAGACGAAATTGAACAATATAAAGTCCTTCATATTGTATGTTATCAACCTAATAGTTGTAAAAATTACCTTCATATTCGTAATAAATGACCCCGAAAATCCCTTAATACCACATCGGAAAAAATGCGAATAAAATAAAATTTTCAACCCACCATATTGAATTCGGTATATTGAATTCCAAAAAAAAATAATTTTAACATCTTAATCTAATTTAAATCTAAGCCCTTCAAAGCCCCCTAGTACCAATTCTGGATGAAATTTAGAAATTTAAGATTTCTAGACATCATATTGCATCTGACATATTAGATTTTCTTAAAATAATTTTATATTCGCTATTTACATCCTTAAAAACAATTCAGTCCCACCTTTGAACAAAATCGAAAAATGTAAAATTTTTAGGACCATGTAATGAATCCGCCAGATTGAATTTTTCAAAAAATATTATAATTAACACTAACAAAAATCCCTCAATACTGCTTTTAGACAAAATCGAAAGATGGAGAATCTTTAATCTGCCATCTTAGATCCGCCATATTTATTTATTTTTTTAATTTCAGATTCGTAATGTGTGATTCCAAAAACTCTCCCGTATCAATTTTGAAAAAATCGGACAAAATTAATTTTTTATCTACCATATTGGATACGCTTATTGAATTTTTAAAAAGTATTTCAGATTCGTTGTGTATGACCCTAAAAATTCCCTTATTCTAGTTTTGAAGACAATCGAACAAAATTATTTTTTTTGCCGGCATACTGTAATCGCCATCTTGGATTTTACTGCACCAATTTCACCCAAAAAAATATGGGACGATCGTAGCAACTTCCTGAACGTAACGTAAAAAATTTAATTAAAATCGGTGCAGCCATTCCGGAGTAATCGGTTTACATACTCAAAAAATATACATAGTCGACGAAATAAGAACCTCCTTCTTTTAGAAGTTGGTTAATAAATGAGTCACCATTGGAATTGTTTTTGTATCTTTTTGGTACTTTACCACAAATAAATAAATAATTATATTATTGACTGTGCATAATGTTACAACGTCAAGTAATAATTTAAACTAATATCTGTATATATTTAACTAGCGACCCGCCCCGGCTTCGCACGGGTGCAATGCTGATACTAAATACACTACAGAAAAACTGTGACTATTTATTTTATTTTTACAATTATTACATCGGCCTCCGACGCGCTATTTATAGGCACGCTGCCGCCGCCCCGGTCGGCCAGTACCGCCGCAAGCGCTACTTCCCGCAATTTTAAATCTGTAATATCTTCGAAAATATTCATTTAAATCTTGTGCTGTAAAGGACCATATAGATCTATATTAAATCAACAATGTATTTAAGCTATTTAATTGGATAAGGATTAATGCTGTATTGGTTAAAATCGCTTCAAAATTTGCCATTATTTGTCGTAAAAAGTAAATGACAAAAAAATGTTATTGTGGGATATCCATGAGAGATAGACATATACCATCGCGGAGTTTTCTGTAGACCTTTTCAATGTGTACAAATAATTAGTACATTATTTTGATAAATCTCGTAGGGTTCAGCCTGCGTTTGCAATGTAAGCGGAAAAAAATATAATAATTAACGACATCACATTAGAAACCTCAAAAATAACAGTATTTCTCCACTATTTAATGGATGTTATTATACATATAAACCTTCCTCTTGAATCACTCTATCTATTGAAAAAAACCGCATCAAAATCCGGTGCGTAGTTTTAAAGATTTAAGCATACAAAGGGACATAGGGACAGAGAAAGCGACTTTGTTTTATACTATGTAGTGATAATGTTTAGGAAATTGCGAAATAAATCATATTTTAATGAAATATAATATGACTGTGTGTACTTTATACTTTACTTAAGAGTGAAATTTTGTAAATTGTGAAACGACTGTATAAAGTTTAATTTCGGTGTACGACAGGACTGGTTTGCCTACGTTTCTTTGTGCTGTTCTAGATTCGATTACTCCTGTTGTTCATCTGTTATTACAATACCTTCTAAAACGCAAGGGTTCTGTGCTTACGTGTGACGTCATCACATTTGCGCTATTCATTTTTACCGCGTATAGTTCAAAATACAAAAAAAGTACAAAATAACTTTTATTTTCGTTAATTAATTAAGTATTTGCGGTTTAAACAGCGGCACCATCATTCGATTTTTTTTTTATGGAAAATTAAATTTAAAAGCAAAAATTAATGTTTGCTTTTAGGTACTAACTTACGAATTATAACGTATTTTCAGGTTCAAATTCTGTGCTTAGAAGACCAAAATACTAGGAAGTATCCTATACTTAGTTATTTTGAGTAAAATTACTAAACTGGCAACTAATCACTACATAGTATAAAACAAAGTCGCTTTCTCTGTCCCTATGTCCCTTTGTATGCTTAAATCTTTAAAACTACGCACCGGATTTTGATGCGGTTTTTTTCAATAGATAGAGTGATTCAAGAGGAAGGTTTATATGTATAATAACATCCATTAAATAGTGGAGAAATACTGTTATTTTTGAGGTTTCTAATGTGATGTCGTTAATTATCATATTTTTTTCCGCTTACATTGCAAACGCTGGCTGAACCCTACGAGATTTATCAAAATAATGTACTAATTATTTGTACACATTGAAAAGGTCTACAGAAAACTCCGCGATGGTATATGTCTATCTCTCATGGATATCCCACAATAACATTTTTTGTCATTTACTTTTTACGACAAATAATGGCAAATTTTGAAGCGATTTTAACCAGTAGAGCATTAATCCTTATCCAATTAAATAGCTTAAATACATTGTTGATTTAATATAGATCTATATGGTCCTTTACAGCACAAGATTTAAATGAATATTTTCGAAGATATTACAGATTTAAAATTGCGGGAAGTAGCGCTTGCGGCGGTACTGGCCGACCGGGGCGGCGGCAGCGTGCCTATAAATAGCGCGTCGGAGGCCGATGTAATAATTGTTGTAAAAATAAAATAAATAGTCACAGTTTTTCTGTAGTGTATTTAGTATCAGCATTGCACCCGTGCGAAGCCGGGGCGGGTCGCTAGTTAGATAACAAAATGATACAAGCAATAATATATTATTGTGATAATGTGCTGGGAAGATAATAAAAGTTATTTTGAAAACCAATGCAAAAAATAACTGAAGATTGTTGAAATGATGAGAGGTTAGATGAAAACCTCAAAAAATGTTATACTTGTTAGGTAGGTATATCTTCGTCATTAGTTGAGGTATCTCATGATAAGGAGTAAATCATTTTTTCGGGGATTTGTCACTACTTGTTAGAAACTGTCGGTAAATTTCGTTTCTTATTTTTTTTCAACCTGTATTTTTTTACCAGAGTAATTTTTAATGAAAGTATTTGTAATACTGCTATAATACTGGACAACACAGTATCATTTTCCTTAAGTATTTCCTTGGAATTCTCTGAAGGAAAGCATTTCATTAAGTACAGGGTGAGTCAACGATTGGATGAAGTAAGTTTGTGCCTTTTCGGTGAAATTAACAAAGAAACTATATTTATTGTTTGATACAGTTTATTTTTACGCAAATTTTAAAAATATTTAGGACTCTACAGGGTGAGCCAAAAAACTAGGACAGCATAAAGTTGTATTTTTTTAAATAGAACACCCTATATACGAATCGTATTTTCGATTTAGCTTATAATTTTAAATCTTTTTTATTAAGGGTTTACTATAACAAAACTTTATAGTTTCTGAGATAATTAAGTTTAAAAAAAAAGTCACATTTTCAAGCATCAATTCAATCCTAAATAACGTTTTCAATTTTGTGACAAATATATTCAAATTTGGAATTTAGCAAGGCCAAGGACAAGTTAACATAATTTTTACCTAATATTTGCAATAAAAGCTACAGGGTGTTGAACACATCGGCTCAAATTTGAACAAGTTTAAATGAATAAATATCTTTTTTTTTAAATAGTACACCCTGTATATTTTCATGTTATTTAATAGAGTAATAAAAACCCTAAAAGTTTTGTTCAATATATCCTATACCTATTTATAATAGTTTTTGAGATATTTCAGTTTTTCTTATTTTCCATACTTTTTTACAGAAATAGTCTTCATTATCATAGTAGCCATGGCAAAAACAATGTAAAAGAACATTTTTCTGTGTCAAATTTATAACCGCAATCGCTTCTTTTGGTTTTTATGTAGTGTAGTTTGGTTGTTTTTGCATTCATCTTATATTGTAAAATGAATTTTCCAAAGAATGTGTTAATAGATATGATTTATACAATAGGAGAGGCTCAAAAAAATTGCCTTCTTGCTCAAAGAATTTACAAAATGAAGTATCCTGATCGACGCCAGCCTAATACCCATACTTTTCAAAACTTAATGCAAAGATTTGATTCTTCTGGTACTGTTGATTATCCAAAACGTAAAGTGGTCAACAAACCAGTAACTAATGAAGAAAAAGAACTACAAGTATTGTTAAATGTTCAGGAAAATTCTTATATTGGTAGCCGTCAGTTAGCAGCATTATGTGAAACATCACAATCCACCGCTAATCGTACTACCAAGAAATATAGGTATCATCCATATCACATGGAATTACACCAAGAATTGCATGGACAGGATTTTGAAAGTAGTGTAAACTTTTGTCGTACAATAAATGCGGAGATTCAGTTAGATCCAAATTTATTATGCAAGGTAATGTTTAGTGATGAAGCTACTTTTAGAAGTAACGGTGCCGTAAATAGACGCAACATGCATTATTATGCCACAGAAAACCCATTTTGGATTAGAGAGGTGCAACATCAAAACCACTGGTCATTAAATGTTTGGTGTGGTATTCATCATAATCGAATTATTGGACCCCACTTTTTTAATGAACCACTAAATGGCCATAGTTACCTGAACTTTCTACAAGAAGAACTACCCCAACTGCTTCAAGGTCTCGATAGGGATGAGCTCGACAGAATGTGGTTCCAGCACGATGGTGCGCCTCCGCATTACCATCGTGAAGTTCGTGCGTTTTTGGACCAACGATATCCGCAGAAATGGATTGGACGTGGGGGTTTCATTGAGTGGCCACCAAGGTCTTGCGACATCACCCCATTAGATTTCTTCCTATGGGGTTATATTAAAAATAAGGTGTATGTTAATCCACCAACAACAGTGGAAGATATGCGAAACAGGATTAGGGATACCTGTAGAACAATAACGCCACTAATTTTGTCCAGGGTCCGAGAAAATCTGCAAAAAAGACTAAATTTGTGCATTGCACAAGGGGGTCGTTTATTCGAACACTAATTAAAAATAAATAATTAATCTCAGTATTTAATAGGTAATTTTTTTGTTTCAATTTAGTATAAAAGTAAATATGTATTTGCCTTGTCGTTATTGTTGTGTTAATTTTTTCACATTATGTTTAATTAAACTATTGCCATTGTAATATAACGAATAATGTATTTCATCATATTTAACCACATTCTGTTTGTTTCTGTAGTTTCTTTTTATTATTTTACATGGCTACTATGATAATGAAGACTATTTCTGTAAAAAGGTATGGAAAATAAGAAAAACTGAAATATCTCAAAAACTATTATAAATAGGTATAGGATATATTGAACAAAACTTTTAGGGTTTTTATTACTCTATTAAATAACATGAAAATATACAGGGTGTACCATTTAAAAAAAAGATATTTATTCATTTAAACTTGTTCAAATTTGAGCCGATGTGTTCAACACCCTGTAGCTTTTATTGCAAATATTAGGTAAAAATTATGTTAACTTGTCCTTGGCCTTGCTAAATTCCAAATTTGAATATATTTGTCACAAAATTGAAAACGTTATTTAGGATTCAATTGATGCTGGAAAATGTGACTTTTTTTCTTTAAACTTAATTATCTCAGAAACTATAAAGTTTTGTTATAGTAAACCCTTAATAAAAAAGATTTAAAATTATAAGCTAAATCGAAAATACGATTCGTATATAGGGTGTTCTATTTAAAAAAATACAACTTTATGCTGTCCTAGTTTTTTGGCTCATCCTGTAGAGTCCTAAATATTTTTAAAATCTGCGTAAAAATAAACTGTATCAAACAATAAATCTAGTTTCTTTGTTAATTTCACCGAAAAGGCACAAACCTACTTCATCCAATCGTTGACCCGCCCTGTACAGTTTCGATTAACTTTATTTATTATTATTATGTCCTATTTGTTTTTTTTTCCTATCATTTATATTTACTTTCGAAGAGATTGTATGTATATTGGGTTGCAGATATCAGGAAATTTCTATTGATGTATTAATTTATATTTCTTGAATTTAAAAATTACCACTGGGATACTTATCAGATTTATTATTCTTGTTTTGAGTGGAAAATGCTAATGATTAACGAATTGGCTTAACTAAGAAATACATTTCCGCCAACTGATGTTGCCCAGTATCTTTCTTTTTGAGCTGTCATTTCTTTCACACGTGGCAATTGAACTCGCTTAATGGAAGTGGATTACTGCGCAAGCTGGGCCATGGTAATAAATGGAGGCCATTTTGCCTTGATTTTTCACTTTTTCCTGGTTTGATTCGGTCGAAGCAGCTGCAGACTTTCATCTCAATGTTTAGTTGCCAAGTTTTTGGGATTCTGAGATGGAAAGTTGAAAATTATCCTGATAATTTTGTTGAGTTTTGGTGTACCGTATCTTTTGCCAGGTTGGCAGTTATGTTTTATTTTATCGAGATAAACCTAGAGACAGGGTTTTTGGGCAGTTTGCACGTGTCAACGCAGGAATCCGTTGAAACCCCAAAAACATCGGGTAAGGAACCTTAAATTAACAACTATTAAAACAATTATGCATGTATTGTTTATATTTTTAAAAGATTTCAGCTCAAAATAGATTTTTACCAAGCGTAATTTAAGCATAATTTAAAACCAATCGTTATATTATTCTAAGTCTCATTTAGATCCACTTTAGAATATTATTAAGATATATTTTGGGGTTTTAAGGTCGATAGTTTCTGTTTTTTTGTGACAAATATCTAGTTTTTGAATTTTGAAATATGTTAGTTTCTGAGTGTTTTATTTATATCTGCTACCTTGCAGTGCCTAATTTTTTTTCTTTTGTTATCAGTAAGAGTTAATTTTGAGAGTACTTCTATTGTCGATTGTAGTTTGCTCTATGTTTTGCTATGTTTTTTTCTCCTGGACGTATCACGATGTTCCCAATTTTTAGTTAAATTAATTTATTATTAGTAATATTGAAGTATTTTGTATTGTATGCAATCTTAGGTCCTCATTCTTGCTCTCTTATTTACAAATTTAAAGTTTTTGCATTGTGATATGTTGATAGCGACATTAACTTTCAGTTTGACTCCAGCGATCTTTTTTTTTATGTGATTGACTCCAATACTTGGGTATTAGAGACTGGACGTTCTTTCCAATCTCCTAGTTTTTAAAGTAAAAGTTAATTTCTAAATCCTGTCTTCTCACATTATATTGTTGAAATTAATATGATCATATTTTGAGTATATCTACTTTGTTGTTCTTGTCTTAGAGTTGATTAAAACGTGTTTTATTTTAGCTAAGTTTTACCCAATTTATTTGAAAATAATTAATATTAATAAACAAAGTATTGTAACGTCATCATACCGTGGTCTAGAGTTATAAATTTTATGTCCAGTTTCATGATGATTAATTTAATTGAAGAACTAATTATATTCTATGGTAAATATTTTGTTTAATATTTTATTAAAATAATTATCGGTAAATTTAATTATGGATTGATTAATTTTTTATATATACATAAGTAGTTTTTTTTTTATTGTAATGAACCTGTTGTTGAACCTTCGCTGGATTATTTTGTGTAAGTAACTGGAGTCATGCAGGGAATTTTACTTGCGCACCTTTATCACATTATTACTCCTACATAACTCGAGCTCAATAGTTAGAGCAAGTGAGTACTCTAAATGATTGTTCAATTTTGCTATTTAGTTTCAATATTTCTTATGCTATTAATTTGTAGTTTACTTTAATAAATTTTTGTGTCTCTTTATGGTGTGAATTTGAAATTTTAGATGTAGTTTCTTGACATTTTGGCGGTAGTGAATTTATTCGCTTGCTCTAACATAAATATGACTTGACTTTAGGTATTGCTATTTTATTTTATTTATTTTAGGGTTCACTCTCGGGTAGAGAAACCTCAGTTTCACCCTCGGGGTAGAGAACACCCAATTTCACCCTCTGGGTAGAGGAAAACCTAGTATTACCATTAGGGTACAAGGAAGCCCAGTTGCACTCTCTGGGTATAGAAAATCCAGTTCCACCCGGAAACGAGAACAGTCCCAGTCCTCTCTAGGTGGATTCTACAGAAAATAATCCTTCTGCGACCTTCTTTTTTCTTAAATAAAGAGTGAAATTAGTATTAAGCTTTTATAGTTTTATTTGTCCCGCAACTTCTTTTCATTTTGCAGTGCGATAACTTTTTATTAATATTTTGTGTGGCAATTTTTTTTTGAACCGAGTTGAACGCAACAACGTGGGGGGGGGGGGTTGTGCTTGTACCTAGCCTAAATTCAGTGGCGCTCTTTTAAATACCCACCCCTCCTCTACGGCTTAGGGACTGCGCTTTCAAGTTACACCTTACTAGCGCCCTTTTCATTTAAATACCAATGTAGCAGTCTTCTGTATCTTCCTCCATATTATTCTTTTGGTTTAATTAGCAAATACGACTGTGTAGAAATTAAATTTAAACATTCAATAAAGTTTTAATCAAAAATTTATATATATACAGGGTGATTCAAAAATCGATCACGAAACATAAGGGGGTGATTCTACTTGACAAAATAAGGGTAGAGCTTCATATAATTTTTTTTCAAAATGTCATTCGTTTTCGAGTTACAAGCCGTCCAAGTTCAAGTTTTTATTTTTTGTTTTTTGAATTACTCGCTTACAGGAAAACCGATTTGACTAATATTTGAAAGATAGGCTAAGTCTTCTGCGCTTCATCATTTTAGTAACAATTCACATTGATTGTTTGCCGCTAGAGGGCACTTTACCTACATTGAAAATTGTTTTTTTGTCATAATTTTTTAGTGTTGATATCTACAGTAGTTTTTGGCATAATTTCTGAAAGACTGATGCCAGGCCTTTAAAAAAGGTGCTCTTTATTTACATCGCTAAACCCAACGGTTTAGACGTAAATCACCCTTAAAAATTAAGTGGTAAATTTACTTTTCTCATTTCATTACCACCAGCTACCAGGTAAATAGCTATCAAAGTATACTAGAGCTGTCAGTTTAACATCAAATAAATTCGCTTTTTAAACTATTTAATTTATAATCTTAAAATAACTAATAATGGCTAATCACCAATATTCAAATATCGAATATTGTGATATCCATTTTTGTTATGGAAAAGCAAATGGTAATGCAGAGTTGGCAAGAAGATATTATATGGAGAGTTATCCGGAAAGAAATATCCCTCATGCTCAAACATTTTCCAGTGTGCACAGGAGGCTTGCGGAATGTGGTTCCTTTAAAAGTTATAATGGAAATAGGGGAAGACCTAGAACTGCTAGAAACGTGCAACAAGAAGAAAGAGTGGTTGAAATTATTGAAGATAATCCAGGTATTAGTACTAGAAAAATTGGGAATGAAGTGCGGCTCTGTCAGGCTAGTTCATGGAGGATACTAAGAGAAGAACAACTCTACCCGTTTCATTCAAAAAAGGTGCAGGCTCTTTATGACGATGATCGGCCGAGACGGTTGGAAATGTGCAATCAGATCCTAGCTAAGTATGAACACGATAATCGATTAATTGGCGTCATATTATTCACTGACGAAGCTGGTTTCACTCGTGATGGCATAACAAATCTACACAACATCCACACATATGCTTACGAGAACCCAAACAATGTGGTAGAAACGAAACATCAGCGTAGATTTTCACTAAATGTGTGGGCAGGGATAACAGGAGATTACCTTATTGGTCCTCATTTCTTTGATGGCCCATTAACTGGTGACGTATACTTAGATTTTATCCAAAATCGTCTCCCATTGTATCTGGAAGATGTGCCATTGGAAGTAAGGGCCAACATGTGGATCCTCCAAGACGGAGCTCCGCCCTACTTTAGTATACGTGTCCGACAGTATTTGAATGCAACGTATCCTGAGCGATGGATAGGACGAAGTGGACCATTGGCATGGGCAGCGAGGTCACCAGACCTTAATCCTATGGATTTTTTCTTTTGGGGTCATTTGAAACAATTGGTGTACGATATTCCAGTAATCAACGTCGAGGATCTTCGCTTCAGGATAATCGAAAAGTGCCAAATTATTAAAGAAACACCAGGAATTTTTCATCGAGTTAGGCGACATTTTTTGAAGAGTGTTAGGAAATGTATTGAAGAAAATGGGGGACATTTTGAGAATCTTTTTTAGTTTGTTTAGTACTGTTTCATTAATTTTTATCAATTAAATGTATATCGCAATAATCCATAATATAAATATTTACTGATTAGCCATTATTAGTTATTTTAAGATTATAAATTAAATAGTTTAAAAAGCGAATTTATTTGATGTTAAACTGACAGCTCTAGTATACTTTGATAGCTATTTACCTGGTAGCTGGTGGTAATGAAATGAGAAAAGTAAATTTACCACTTAATTTTTAAGGGTGATTTACGTCTAAACCGTTGGGTTTAGCGATATAAATAAAGAGCACCTTTTTTAAAGGCCTGGCATCAGTCTTTCAGAAATTATGCCAAAAACTACTGTAGCTGTCAACACTAAAAAATTATGACAAAAAAACAATTTTCAATGTAGGTAAAGTGCCCTCTAGCGGCAAACAATCAATGTGAATTGTTACTAAAATGATGAAGCGCAGAAGACTTAGCCTATCTTTCAAATATTAGTCAAATCGGTTTTCCTGTAAGCGAGTAATTCAAAAAACAAAAAATAAAAACTTGAACTTGGACGGCTTGTAACTCGAAAACGAATGACATTTTGAAAAAAAATTATATGAAGCTTTACCCTTATTTTGTCAAGTAGAATCACCCCCTTAAGTTTCGTGATCGATTTTTGAATCACCCTGTATATATATATATATATATATATATATATATATATATATATATATATTATATATATATATATATATATATATATATATATATATATATATATATTTATCTGAGACAAACTTACAATTGTCATTTTATCAGAAGTAAGCTTACTCAAAAAATTGCTTGAACTAGGTGTACTAAGAACATTGTCAGTTTTATTATCTAAAACAGCGTTTCTTAAGCAGCGATTTTTTAAAACAAAAAATTTAGAATATATCTTATTGATAATATTGTTTTTTTTTTGTCTAAATATCTTTAAAATTAACATAGTTAGATACATTTACTCAAAGCTTGTTTTCAGTTGAAAGAATGTTCCGAAGCAAACTTAAAATAATAAAGAAAGTGCGAGCCTAAAAATTTTTTTAACCATAGTTTTGAACTTGTTTAATATCGGGGAATAAGTGGTAAAAAAATTAGAAAAATCAAAAATATTGAGCAACATAGTCTGAGTAATTTCTAATGGATTGATCCAATACTATTTTAGAGTGGTATGAGATTTAATTAACTTTCAAAACAATTTTAATGAATTTATACATCCTTTGGTGTGCAAAAATTTGTATTTCGCTTTAGATTTAAAAAAAAAACATAGTGCATATAAAAATTGTTTATTTCCTTTCAAATTATCACAAATGAAAGAGTAACTCAATAAAAATTGGAATTACCATGAAAATCATTTTATACGTACTATAATTATTTTTTGTGTAATACACTCCAAGATTCCTATTAATCCAAACCAATTTTCTTGAAATTTCCATAATATCCTAAAATATCATGATTTACCAACTTCTCAGGCCGGAGTGATTCGTCTACTCGTAGATTTCGTAAAACTTCAAATCTATCTTTCATTCCATTGAAATGTTTTAATAAACAATCTGGAAAATTCAGAATTAAATATCTTTTTTCCTAAACTACGGTAAAAAAAAATGACCACCTTGCGGTTCCATAACAGTTATATTTCTTTTCTTTTTATGGTTTCAGTAGCCGGTTAGGAACAATATTTTACTTAAATACAGACGTCCAACAATATTGCAGAAAAAACTAATAATGCCAATCGCTGATACGGAACCCTAAAGTAATGTGTCTCCGATACAAACTCCACCAGTTTTTTGTTCTACATACCATTTAACTCTTCTAATGATTTTTCTTCACCTCCTATATCTTTAGGCATCATGGATTTGCCAAAAACTTCAAATAAAATATCTGTGTTACTGTGTGTTGTGATCTAAAATAATAACAAACACAAGATGACCACACATGACATCTTTATATAATAAAATAAGGGCCAAAAATCACGTAAAACCGTCAAAATCTAAATTGTGTTTCAGTTGCAGATAATTTATATGGTTTTCAGTTTGTATTTAATTTATTTCTAAATTAATCAAGTTTATGCTTGAAAACCAAGTCACATCCACAGGTAAAATTGTTTCCTCAATTTGACAGAAATATCATTAATTTTAATATTTTGAAAATGGTGAAAAATGCATCAAATTATGAACGAAAAAACATTATTTAAAAGGCTCACTAGACGAGATCCAGAGAAGGCAACTGTACAGGGTGAGTCAACGATTGGATGAAGTAAGTTTGTTCCTTTTCGGTGAAATTTACAAAGAAACTATATTTATTGTTTGATACAGTTTATTTTTACGCAGATTTTAAAAATATTTAGGACTCTACAGGGTGAGTCAAAAAACTAGGACAGCATAAAGTTGTATTTTTTTTAAATAGAACACCCTATATAAGAATCGTATTTTCGATTTAGCTTATAATTTTAAATCTTTTTTATTAAGGGTTTACTATAACAAAACTTTATAGTTTCTGTGATAATTAAGTTTAAAGAAAAAAAGTCACATTTTCAAGCATCAATTCAATCCTAAATAACGTTTTCAATTTTGTGACAAATATATTCAAATTTGGAATTTAGCAAGGCCAAGGACAAGTTAACATAATTTTTACCTAATATTTGCAATAAAAGCTACAGGGTGTTGAACACATCGGCTCAAATTTGAACAAGTTTAAATGAATAAATATCTTTTTTTTTAAATGGTACACCCTGTATATTTTCAACTTATTTAATAGAGTAATAAAAACCCTAAAAGTTTTGTTCAATATATTCTATACCTATTTATAATAGTTTTTGAGATATTTCAATTTTTCTTATTTTCCATACTTTTTTACAGAAATAGTCTTCATTATCATAGTAGCCATGTAAAATAATAAAAAAAAACTACAGAAACAAACAGAATGTGGTTAAATATGATGAAATACATTATTCGTTATATTACAACGGCAATAGTTTAATTAAACATAATGTGAACAAATTAACACAACAATAACGACAAGGCAAATACATATTTACTTTTATACTAAATTGAAACAAAAAAATTACCTATTAAATACTGAGATTAATTATTTCTTTTTAATAAGTGTTCGAATAAACGACCCTCTTGTGCAATGCACAAAGTTAGTCTTTTTTTGCAGATTTTCTCGGACCCTGGACAAAATTAGTGGCGTTATTGTTCTACAGGTATCCCTAATCCTGTTTCGCATATCTTCCACTGTTGTTGGTGGATTAACATACACCTTATTTTAAATATAATCCCATAGGAAGAAATCTAATGGGGTGATGTCGCAAGACCTTGGTGGCCACTCAGTGAAACCCCCACGTCCAATCCATTTTTGCGGATATCGTTGGTCCAAAAACGCACGAACTTCACGATGGTAATGCGGAGGCGCACCATCGTGCTGGAACCACATACTGTCGAGCTCATCCCAATCGAGACCTTGAAGTAGTTGGGGTAGTTCTTCTTGTAGAAAGTTCAGGTAACTATGGCCATTTAGTGGTTCATTAAAAAAGTGGGGTCCAATAATTCGATTATGATGAATACCACACCAAACATTTAATGACCAGTGGTTTTGATGTTGCACCTCTCTAATCCAAAATGGGTTTTCTGTGGCATAATAATGCATGTTGCGTCTATTTACGGCACCGTTACGTCCAAAAGTAGCTTCATCACTAAACATTACCTTGCATAATAAATTTGGATTTAATTGAATCTCCGCATTTATTGTACGACAAAAGTTTACACGACTTTCAAAATCCTGTCCATGCAATTCTTGGTGTAATTCCATTTGATATGGATGATACCTATATTTCTTGGTAGTACGATTAGCGGTGGATTGTGATGTTTCACATAATGCTGCTAACTGACGGCTACCGATATAAGGATTTTCCTGAACATTTAACAATACTTGTAGTTTTTTTTCTTCATTAGTTACTGGTTTGTTGACCACTTTACGTTTTGGATAATCAACAGTACCAGAAGAATCAAATCTTTGCATTAAGTTTTGAAAAGTATGGGTATTAGGCTGGCGTCGATCAGGATACTTCATTTTGTAAATTCTTTGAGCAAGAACGCAATTTTTTTGAGCCTCTCCTATTGTATAAATCATATCTATTAACTCATTCTTTGGAAAATTCATTTTACAATATAAGATGAACGCAAAAAAAAAACCAAACTACACTACATAAAAACCAAAAGAAGCGATTGCGGTTATAAATTTGACACACAGAAAAATGTTCTTTTACATTGTTTTTGCCATGGCTACTATGATAATGAAGACTATTTCTGTAAAAAAGTATGGAAAATAAGAAAAACTGAAATATCTCAAAAACTATTATAAATAGGTATAGGATATATTGAACAAAACTTTTAGGGTTTTTATTACTCTATTAAATAACATGAAAATATACAGGGTGTACCATTTAAAAAAAAGATATTTATTCATTTAAACTTGTTCAAATTTGAGCCGATGTGTTCAACACCCTGTAGCTTTTAATGCAAATATTAGGTAAAAATTATGTTAACTTGTCCTTGGCCTTGCTAAATTCCAAATTTGAATATATTTGTCACAAAATTGAAAACGTTATTTAGGATTGAATTGATGCTTGAAAATGTGACTTTTTTTCTTTAAACTTAATTATCTCAGAAACTATAAAGTTTTGTTACAGTAAACCCTTAATAAAAAAGATTTAAAATTATAAGCTAAATCGAAAATACGATTCGTATATAGGGTGTTCTATTTAAAAAAATACAACTTTATGCTGTCCTAGTTTTTTGGCTCACCCTGTAGAATCCTAAATATTTTTAAAATCTGCGTAAAAATAAACTGTATCAAACAATAAATATAGTTTCTTTGTAAATTTCACCGAAAAGGCACAAACCTACTTCATCCAATCGTTGACTCACCCTGTACTGAGTTGAACTGGACTCTCATTTAATACAATTTGATTTACACTTTGATTCTAACTTTATAATTTGAACGTAATTGATTGTAATGGATCACTCAACTATTACTGATGGTTATGGCTCAAAAATATAATATTTTACAAATTGACATTCAATTAATCTTTTATTTTAAATTAAAATAAACATAAACCATGTAACCTTTGATAATTTTATAACCTTCCATTTATGAAATACTAGCGACCCGCCCCGGCTTCGCACGGGTGCAATGCTGATACTAAATACACTACAGAAAAACTGTGACTATTTATTTTATTTTTACAACAATTATTACATCGGCCTCCGACGCGCTATTTATAGGCACGCTGCCGCCGCCCCGGTCGGCCAGTACCGCCGCAAGCGCTACTTCCCGTAATTTTAAATCTGTAATATCTTCGAAAATATTCATTTAAATCTTGTGCTGTAAAGGACCATATAGATCTATATTAAATCAACAATGTATTTAAGCTATTTAATTGGATAAGGATTAATGCTGTATTGGTTAAAATCGCTTCAAAATTTGCCATTATTTGTCGTAAAAAGTAAATGACAAAAAAATGTTATTGTGGGATATCCATGAGAGATAGACATATACCATCGCGGAGTTTTCTGTAGACCTTTTCAATGTGTACAAATAATTAGTACATTATTTTGATAAATCTCGTAGAGTTCAGCCTGCGTTTGCAATGTAAGCGGAAAAAAATATGATAATTAACGACATCACATTAGAAACCTCAAAAATAACAGTATTTCTCCACTATTTAATGGATGTTATTATACATATAAACCTTCCTCTTGAATCACTCTATCTATTGAAAAAAACCGCATCAAAATCCGGTGCGTAGTTTTAAAGATTTAAGCATACAAAGGGACATAGGGACAGAGAAAGCGACTTTGTTTTATACTATGTAGTGATTGTGTTAATTTACTGGTCGTCGATCATGCAAATTCACAGTCAGACAATCGTTTTCCGGGTCATGATGAACCAAGGTTTGCTAAAGGATGTGATTTGTTGACTTAATGAAAAGAAAAACGAGAAATGATAAAAGGACGAATCCCTTTAGAATAAGACAATCGGTTGATTAGTCAATCCAAACTTGATAAGCTCGTGTGAGGCCAACATATGAAGTCATAAAAATATACAACTCACCCTATTTCTAATTTTCGGATTTATCATCGGTTTTATAACAGTATTAAAGACAGTTTCCATGATCTCAGGAAAGTTTACCAGATAAATCGAAGAAACTCGATTTGAGTACACTTTCTGAAAAAAATAAAAATTAATACCTGCATTGTACCCCATGGAAAATAGGCTTTCGTCAGTAACAAAAATGTAACAATGGTTTTTTTTTTGCTGGAATGTGTTCATTTTGGCATCCGATAAAATATATCTCGATGGTAAGTTTGAAAGACCTGTGCAAAAAAAAATGGCGGACCAAAAATGGTCACGATTTTCGGGTTTTTGATTTTATCTCTAAAAGTAAAAGTTATATCGAAAAATGTTTCAAATAAAAGTTGTAGAGAATTAAAAAATCTATCGACTCGTGTAATATAAGTTATAGGTGGCGCTACTAGTTATCGAGATATATTTTTTTTCCGACAAAATTTACGGTTTCTGTTTTTTTTTTTTAAAAAGCACATTAACAAATTACCAATTTGTTTTATATTTTGAAAATTTTTTCAATCGTGGGCCGAGAAATTTTGCAAAAACCAATTTTTGCACTAAAAAAATTGCGATTACTTTTCACCGGATGGATATAATTTTTTTAAGGCATGCATTGGATTTAGATGTATCATTTCCGATCTCAGGAAAAAATTTTTAATTTTGGACGAAAAAAACGTTTTTTTTTTCAAACATTCATAACGGCATGGCAAATGAATATTAAGGGCTTAAATTTGCAGAAGATGCTTTTTAATACTTGTACAGGGTGAGTCAACGATTGAATGAAGTAGGTTTGTGCCTTTTCGGTGAAATTAACAAAGAAACTATATTTATTGTTTGATACAGTTTATTTTTACGCAGATTTTAAAAATATTTAGGACTCTACAGGGTGAGCCAAAAAACTAGGACAGCATAAAGTTGTATTTTTTTAAATAGAACACCCTATATACGAATCGTATTTTCGATTTAGCTTATAATTTTAAATCTTTTTTATTAAGGGTATACTATAACAAAACTTTATAGTTTCTGAGTTTGGTTTAAAGAAAAAAAGTCACATTTTCAATCATCAATTCAATCCTAAATAACGTTTTCAATTTTGTGACAAATATATTCAAATTTGGAATTTAGCAAGGTCAAGGACAAGTTAACATAATTTTTACCTAATATTTGCAATAAAAGCTACAGGGTGTTGAACACATCGGCTCAAATTTGAACAAGTTTAAATGAATAAATATCTTTTTTTTAAATGGTACACCCTGTATATTTTCATGTTATTTAATAGAGTAATAAAAACCCTAAAAGTTTCGTTCAATATATCCTATACCTATTTATAATAGTTTTTGAGATATTTCAGTTTTTCTTATTTTCCATACTCTTTTACAGAAATAGTCTTCATTATCATAGTAGCCATGTAAAATAATAAAAAGAAACTACAGAAACAAACAGAATGTGGTTAAATATGATGAAATATATTATTCGTTATATTACAACGACAGTAGTTTAATTAAACATAATGTGAAAAAATTAACACAACAATAACGAAAAGGCAAATACATATTTACTTTTATACTAAATTGAAACAAAAAAATTACCTATTAAATACTGAGATTAATTATTTCTTTTTAATAAGTGTTCGAATAAACGACCCTCTTGTGCAATGCACAAATTTAGTCTTTTTTGCAGATTTTCTCGGACCCTGGACAAAATTAGTGGCGTTATTGTTCTACAGATATCCCTAATCCTGTTTCGCATATCTTCCACTGTTGTTGGTGGATTAACATACACCTTATTTTTAATATAACCCCATAGGAAGAAATCTAATGGGGTGATGTCGCAAGACCTTGGTGGCCACTCAATGAAACCCCCACGTCCAATCCATTTTTGCGGATATCGTTGGTCCAAAAGCGCACGAACTTTACGATGGTAATGCGGAGGCGCACCATCGTGCTAGAACCACATACTGTCGAGCTCATCCCTATCGAGACCTTGAAGCAGTTGGGGTAGTTCTTCTTGTAGAAAGTTCAGGTAACTATGGCCATTTAGTGGTTCATTAAAAAAGTGGGGTCCAATAATTCGAATATGATGAATACCACACCAAACATTTAATGACTAGTGGTTTTGATGTTGCACCTCTCTAATCCAAAATGGGTTTTCTGTGGCATAATAATGCATGTTGCGTCTATTTACGGCACCGTTACTTCTAAAAGTAGCTTCATCACTAAACATTCCCTTGCATAATAAATTTGGATTTAATTGAATCTCTGCATTTATTGTACGACAAATGTTTACACGACTTTCAAAATCCTGTCCATGCAATTCTTGGTGTAATTCTATGTGATATGGATGAGACCTTATATTTCTTGGTAGTACGATTAGCGGTGGATTGTGATGTTTCACATAATGCTGCTAACTGACGGCTACCAATATAAGGATTTTCCTGAACATTTAACAATACTTGTAGTTCTTTTTCTTCATTAGTTACTGGTTTGTTGACCACTTTACGTTTTGGATAATCAACAGTACCAGAAGAATCAAATCTTTGCATTAAGTTTTGAAAAGTATGGGTATTAGGCTGGCGTCGATCAGGATACTTCATTTTGTAAATTCTTTGAGCAAGAAGGCAATTTTTTTGAGCCTCTCCTATCGTATAAATCATATCTATTAACTCATTCTTTGGAAAATTCATTTTACAATATAAGATGAATGCAAAAAAAAACCAAACTACACTACATAAAAACCAAAAGAAGCGATTGCGGTTATAAATTTGACACACAGAAAAATGTTCTTTTACATTGGTTTTGCCATGGCTACTATGATAATGAAGACTATTTCTGTAAAAAAGTATGGAAAATAAGAAAAACTGAAATATCTCAAAAACTATTATAAATAGGTATAGGATATATTGAACAAAACTTTTAGGGTTTTTATTACTCTATTAAATCCCATGAAAATATACAGGGTGTACCATTTAAAAAAAAAGATATTTATTCATTTAAACTTGTTCAAATTTGAGCCGATGTGTTCTACATCCTGTAGCTTTTATTGCAAATATTAGGTAAAAATTATGTTAACTTGTCCTTGGCCTTGCTAAATTCCAAATTTGAATATATTTGTCACAAAATTGAAAACGTTATTTAGGATTGAATTGATGCTTGAAAATGTGACTTTCTTTCTTTAAACTTAATTATCCCAGAAACTATAAAGTTTTGTTATAGTAAACCCTTAATAAAAAAGATTTAAAATTATAAGCTAAATCGAAAATACGACTCGTATATAGGGTGTTCTATTTAAAAAAATACAACTTTATGCTGTCCTAGTTTTTTGGCTCACCCTGTAGAGTCCTAAATATTTTTAAAATCTGCGTAAAAATAAACAGTATCAAACAATAAATATAGTTTCTTTGTAAATTTCACCGAAAAGGCACAAACCTACTTCATCCAATCTTTGACTCATCCTGTACTTTTCCTGTGAATTTTTTGAATCCAAGAAATACACTTCCATACGAGTTGTGAACCTTCGAAAATTGGGCCGAATCTAATCGAAAATAGCTGCTGCTGGTCGCTGTCGGCGGGTTGCCATATTTCAGGGGCATTATTCAACGGCGCTTCAAGGAAACTTGTGCATCACACGTAATATTTATAAAATTGATGTTGTTTTATTAATTTATATGATAGTAATAATTTGTTTAGTCATGTAAACTATTAATGCATTATTAAATATTTATATGGTTTGCTTAAAGAAATTTTCATAAACATTTTGTTAATAAGCTATTAGGTATTAATAATATAAAGGAAGAAAACAGTATGATATGTAATATATAATTGAATATTTGTATGATTTTCTCTATAATTTTTTGTAAAAATTTTGTTAATAAACTGTTGGATAATAATAATATAAATGAAAAAACAGTAGAATATGAAACAACAGGAAATTGAAGAAGACACCACAATGCTGAATTGGCGACACTGTATGGCAGTAAAAACATAGTCCGTTGTATAAAAGCCAATAGAATAAGATGGGCAGGCCATGTGGTAAGATGAGGGGACCACAGATTACTGAAAACAGTATTCTTTGAGAGACCAGATGGTAGAAGATCAATAGGGCGTTCCAGGAAAAGATGGAAGGATGCCGTTGAAGTTGATTTGTATAGGATTGGAGTCTACCAGTGGGAAATGGAAGCACAAGACTGTAGGAGATGGAAGGCGATAGTGGATGCGGCTAAGACTCACCCAGAGTTGCTAGACCAGGAAAGAAGACGAAGAAAGAAATTGTTATTATCATATAAATTAATAAAACAACATCGATATTATCAATATTACTTGTGATGCATAAGTTTCCTTGAAGCACCAATAAATAATGCGCCTGAACTATGACAACCCGCCGACAGCGGCCTTCATCAGCTATTTTCAATTAGATTCGGCCCAATTTTCGAAGGTTCACAGATCGTATGAAAGTGTATTTCTTGGATCCAAAAATTCACCGATAAAGTACAAGTATTAAAAAGCATCTTCTGCAAATTTGAGCCCTTAATATCTATTTATCACGCCATTATGAATTTTTGAAAAAAACACGTTTTTTTCATCCAATTTTTTGTTTTGAGGTCGGAAATGATACATCTAAATCCAATGTATGCCTTAAAAAAAATTTATCTCCATCCGCTTAAAAGTTATTGCAATTTTTCTGGTGCAAAAATTGGTTTTTGCAAAATTTCTCGGCCCACGAGTGAAAAAAAATAATTTTTTTAATAGATCTTCAAAATATAAAACAATACAAACAATTTCCATTAAAATTGAGCACTGTATCTTAATTAGGAAAGCGGAAAATTGAGGTTGAATTTTCAACTTTGACATCGAATTTCTCGGAAAATAAAAAACTGACAAATTCCGAGTTTGACGTACTTTTTCAGAATGATAATGCCTATATTTATGTTAAATTTGAAATCGGTAATTTGTTAATAAATGTCTTTTTTTAAATAAAACAAAAACCGTAAATTTTGTCGGGAAAAAAATATATTTCGATAACTAGTGCCGCCACCTATAACTTATATTATATGAATCGATGGGATTTTTAATTCTCTACAACTTTTGTTTGAAACATTTTTCGATACAACTGTTACTTTTCGAGATAAACTCAAAAAACCAAAAATCGTGACGATTTTAGGTCCGCCATTTTTTTGCAGAGGTCTTTCAAATTTACCATCGAGATATGTTTTATATGATGCCGAAATGAAGACATTTCAGCAAAGAAATCAATGTTACATTTTTGTTAATAAAACAGCTCTTTTTTGCTCTAATTTCCATGGAGTATTATTAAAAATTAGATCCAGAATGTAGAAATTAGAGCAAAAATATACGATATATCATTTTTTCTTGATTATACAGATTATTCAGAAAAATCAGAGTATATCGAAAAACTTGGCGACATGGTTATTTTATAGAATAAAGATATTGAAATCACATCAAAATCTCACAGATAATTTAATCGATTTTTTTACATTTGATTTATTAAACAAAATGGATTGTTTGTAGCTAGGAAATCACTGAGATTATGACATTTTTTATATGTTTTTCAACTTTATCATATAAAAATATTTCCAAGATTCCGAATACCGTGAAATTTATTTCTAAAGGTAAGTATTGTTCATAATCTCAATAATATGAAGGTTTATACATACTTCTAAAATTATTGAAGCTTTCTTTAGAACCATAGGGCTGAATTTCGGA
Source organism: Diaprepes abbreviatus (assembly GCA_034092305.1). NCBI lineage: Eukaryota > Metazoa > Arthropoda > Insecta > Coleoptera > Curculionidae > Diaprepes > Diaprepes abbreviatus. The sequence continues at coordinate 211,112 of JASJET010000344.1, read as the reverse complement.
AGATGTCCAAGTTTTATACCGATACAATCGAAAATATAATGATAACTATAACACAGATCTTCTTGTACTAGCAATTCAAATAAATTAAGTGCATGCTCTATGAATTGTGAATGAATAAAACAGTCTGGGTCAAAATTTGGATTCACTTGTGAGTAAATTACTCGTTTGAAGTCCGCTGTTGGTTGCGGTAAAGGAACGCAATAGAATATCTTGGTCTGGAGCACCATCCTTGGGGATAATGGTTCATTTGAATAAAATTCTGGCATTAGACCTCGCATAGTGTAGTACATATCTAGTTTTTGTTTCGCTTTTTCGATGCTAAACTTATTGAAGAGTATCACAAATCTAAGGATTTTGTCACCTAAAAAAAGACAAACAACTTTTAAGATAATTACATATACCGGGTGTTAACGAATCTATTAGACAAGTCATAATTTCTAGAGTATTATGTGTATCAAAATGAGAATTGGTACAGGTAAATGGTATGTGAAGGGGAGAGTTTTCGCATGTTTTCGACTTTCCGGCCACTTCCGGTTTCACCGGAAATGGCCCCGGTTTTGAATTTTTAAATGGAACACCCTGTATATTTTAACATTTTTGGATTTCTGAGACAATTCTAGATCAGAATGTGACATTTTAAAAACTTTTTACGTCTACTTCATTTTTTAAAGCCACTTTTAAAATTGCATCTAGGTGGCCATGATCAAACGCAAACTAATCTAAGGGCCTTAGGTGATGTCAAAAAAATACAATCGCTAAGTTTTAGTTACTAGTATGAAAGACAGGAATAAGACAAGTTGACAAAATTACGTTTTCATTTCTAACTATTAATTTTCAAATGGCGACCCCTTTTTGACAACTACTTTTCGAAAAAAACATTCTTTGACGAATCTAACGGTACTAATTTATTTGCGATTGGATTAGACATAAGAACAGAAATTAAATATTATTAAGCAAAATACTTGATAATTTATTTACTTATGACAAGTGCGCCATGGACAGCCATGATGCATAATAATTTGCAACTGTTTTTATCAAGTCTTCTTTGGAAAACAAAGCACTCACTTAAGTAAATAATGACAGTGACATACGCTCTAAGAACTCTAAACTTAACGAAAGTTAAGAAACTTTTACGTCTGTTCTTAGAGCGTATGTCACTGTCATTATCTACTTAAGTGAGTGCTTTGTTTTCCAAAGAAGACTTGATAAAAACAGTTGCAAATTATTATGCATCATGGCTGTCCATGGCGCACTTGTCATAAGTAAATAAATTATCAAGTATTTTGTTTAATAATATTTAATTTCTGTTCTTATGTCTAATCCAATCGCAAATAAATTAGTAACGTTAGATTCGTCAAAGAATGCTTTTTTCGAAAAGTAGTTGTCAAAAAGGGGTCGCCATTTGAAAATTAATAGTTAGAAATGAAAACGTAATTTTGTCAACTTGTCTTATTCCTGTCTTTCATACTAGTAACTAAAACTTAGCGATTGTATTTTTTTGACATCACCTAAGGCCCTTAGATTAGTTTGCGTCTGATCATGGCCACCTAGATGCAATTTTAAAAGTGGCTCTAAAAAAATGAAGTAGACGTAAAAAGTTTTTAAAATGTCACATTCTGATCTAGAATTATCTCAGAAATCCAAAAATGTTAAAATATACAGGGTGTTCAATTTAAAAATTCAAAACCGGGGCCATTTCCGGTGAAACCGGAAGTGGCCGGAAAGTCGAAAACATGCGAAAACTCTCCCCTTCACATCCCATTTACCTGTACCAATTTTCATTTTGATACACATAATACTCTAGAAATTATGACTTGTCTAATAGATTCGTTGACACCCGGTATAAAATGATATTGCCGGGTGGGAATTTGAATGACACGTGAATTACACTTACTCGGTTCTTCAGGAAAATGTGGTTGAGTTTTCGTCCATTTCCTTAATATATTTATATCTTCATATAGATTTTCTTTGGTTTTATTAAATTCCTTGAAAATTTGTTTGTAAACCTCTTCTTCGTTGAGTTCCCGCATATTCAGAGTCATTTTTGCTGTGACAATAAGTCATCTATAAATAAAGAACTCTAATAATTTTTTTTAATAAACAGTCATTAAAACAACAGGAAGTATGAGAGGTAATGTGTTTGTTTTTAGTTCTTATTGTATTAGGTGTTAAAATAAGAACGATTGCCATCCATATCTCCGGAATCGTAGTTGTGGATCCTTCGGATGTTGTGTAAGTTCGAGAATATTCACTGAGACATTGCTCAAAGACCCTAATTGTCTTTATCTTCTTCTTCAAGTGCCTATCCTCTTTGGATGTTGGCCATCACATTGGTCCATATTACTTTATTCACTGCTGCTCTGAACAGACCTGTTGATGTCATTCCAGTCCATATTCGTAGGTTGCGCAGCCATGATATTCGTCTTCGTCCGGCTGATCTCTGGCCTTCTATTTTCCCCTGTAGGATAAGTTGGAGCAGGTGATATTTCTCATTCCGCATGATATGTCCAAAGTATTCCAATTTTCTGCGTTTGACATTTGTAAGGTATTCCAGTTCTCCACCGATACGTTGTAAAATGTTTTCGTTTGATACGTGGTGTATCCAAGGAACCCTAAGCATGTGGCGGTAGCACCATATCTCAAATGCATCTATACGTTTACATGAAGCATCGGTAAGGGTCCAAGCTTCTGCTCCATATAAGAGAGTTGAGAGTACATAGCATTTCAAAATCCTGATCCGCGTATGTATATTGAGGGATAGGTTGCAGAGTATGTTGCGCAGCTTATTAAAAGTACCTCTTGCTTTCTCGATTCGACTTCTTATTTCTCGAGAGTGGTCCCAGTCCTTATTCAACGTGCAGCCTAGATATGTGATCGTCTCGGCCATTGTGAGAGTTACGTTGTTGGCAGTAAACTGTATATTGCCGACGTCGTTTTTACTGACAATAATCGTTTGCGTCTTCTTGCAGTTTATCTTCATACCATATCTGTTGCAAGCTGCCACTATTCGCTCGATAATTCTTTGAAGTCCCTCTGCAGTATCGGCTATAAGAACGGTATCATCCGCGTATCTTGGGTTGTTTATTACTTCTCCATTTACAATAATTCCATCTTCTATGTTGCCCAGTGCTTCTTTAAAGAGATGTTCTGAGTATACGTTGAATAGAAGTGGCGACAGTATACAGCCCTGGCGTACTCCTCTCTTTATATTAAATTCTTTTGTTGTCTCATTCTCAACTCGTACAATAGCCTTTTGTTGTGAATATAGCTTTGATATTATCTCTCTGTCTCTGTCGTCGATTCCTGTCTCTTGTAGGATTGAAATCAGTTTACTGTGCTGCACTTTGTCAAATGCCTTTTCAAAATCTATGAAGCATGCAAAGACGTCGGCATTGATGTCACGTGCTCTTTGAATCAGATCCTGCATGGAAAACAAGGCCTCTCTAGTGCCAAGTCCCTGTCTGAAGCCAAACTGCGTGTCACTTACGTTTTCATCGAGTTTTCTATATATTCGTGCTTAAATGATGTTAAGAAAAGCTTTTAAAGCGTGGCTCATCAAGCTGATTATTCTATGATCGGAGCTCTTAGTTGCGTTCGTTTTTTTGGGATTCAGGATAAATGTCGACAGTAGCCAGTCTTTTGGTATTTGACCGTTCATGTAAATTTTGTTAAAGAGGGTGGTCAGTAGTTTTATTTGTTCTGAGTCAATTAATTTGAGAACTTCTCCGTGTATCTGGTCTGGCCCGGGGGTTTTGTTATTTTTGAGTCTATTTATCGCTGATTCCACTTCCGCCTGTGTGATGGTAGGCCCCTCCCCGCCAACGACTGTATTCACAGTACTGTTGTTTTCATCTCCAAACAATTCCTCCATGTATTGCTTCCATCTTACAAGTTTTTTGTCAGTTTCGGTGATGATGTTGTTGTCCGAGTCCAAGATTATTCCAGGACTCCGTTTACGGTAACTTCCTGTTGCTTCTTTTATTTTTTTATGGAGGTTGAAGCTGCAAACTTTATAAGTAAAATAAACCCTAATTTGAAACCCACCAATATAGATGAAAATATGACTGAGTGGAAGTCAGGGGTTAAAAATCTGGGACTTCTGGATAATTAACTTCTTTAGAATGGAAGTAATCAACATGGTTACAAATGCTCTGATGGCTTGTAGGAACTCCGAGGTAAAAAATTTGGGCACTAATCCAAATACACACACACACAGTGGATGTACTCTGTGTTTCCATTCGCCAAATAAGAAATCAAGATCTATTTTCCTTTTTCTTTTATTTTGTCACAATTTGTCTTCAGCGATTAGTGGCTCTTACTGCCAGAAATTCTTGTCAGGACTCGCTTACTTGTTTGTCTATAAATTGTTAAGGGGTAATAATTCGTGCTCATTTTGTTTTGCTGCTTGTGTTCTTGTTCAGTGTAGTAGTGTGGTTTTTATTTAAACGATTATTTTTGCCGAAATGGCTGGGAGGAAAAAAACACTACATATTGCAGTTTTATATTAAGAAAATAGATTCCAATAAATCTAGTTACTGAGCAATTTGAAGTTGCAAAATAGAAAATCAAAGATTAGTCCACAAGTTTAAAGTACATCACGCGCTGTGTACTAAATTAAAAAGTTTTCTATAAAATAACACAAGACATTAAAATTGTCCAGTTATTTCCATGGTATTAGTTTTTTCAAAATTTTCTATACGATGTATATGATTTTTGACAGAATGCTAGCTTATTTCTTGATAATTAATTAAACTGCTTTTGTTACTTTGTATTAAAAAGTTATTTCCACTTTGTAAAAGACTTTAACACAAGGTCGAACCGCAAAGGTGAATAAGACAGAGATACCAGTGGGAAACTCAACTGAAACTTCATTAAATGGTATACAGACAGTTCTAAAACAATAGAGGGAACTGCAATAGGGTACGGATGTACGTATACATACAATATTTTAATCAAAAATAAGGTAAAAGAGGAAAAACAAAAATAAAAAAAACTACGGTGGAATTATAACATAATGCGTGATCGCTTTTCTCGATCTTCTCTGTTTCGGAACATGTTCTTAATATTCCCTTTCATTGCAACATAGGATTATTTTTTTACTTTCAAAAAGTGCTCTCCTAATTCTGTTTCAATGCGCATTAATAAATCAACACACTCGAAATGTTAAGATAATTTATATTCTAATTATAAATAAACATTATTTTCTGTGTAAATTACGTAAACACTATCCAAAGAAATGCATTAAAATTACCATTGTATTTCAAGGTGCGAACAAAATCTTGTAGCAAATCGAGAAAAATTAAACTAGAAACCCGTGTCTATATAATACTAAGATAAAAATATAAGATACTTACCTGTAATATAACTGTTTCTTTAATTTAATAACTTAACATTCACTCCGGTCATTCGAAATCCTTATTCCTCGGTGGTAACGAAACGACACTAGCCGGTTTTCTTTAAGACGGCCTTAAACAATTAACGGAGAAAAGCAAAAGTAAAATTGAAACTATCAAGGTGAAAGAATACAGGAGGTTTGAGATACAATAAGTCGATTGAAATGCTAGATTTTTGGGGTATTGATTCTTAATAACTGAAGTCAAATTGTGTCTGTATAAATTTAGAAAAAGCGTTTTTGAAAGTAAGAGTAAATTAATTTTATAGTAGCTTTAAAACGCACATATTTGAAAAATTTCAAAAAAGTAAATTACAAAAATGCAGTTTATGTATCTGGTTTTAAAATTTCAAAATATTACCATTGAATAGTATAAAAAACGATATAGAAAATGTTTTAGAGCATGGGTAAATTATAAATTGACTTAATTTTACATCTTTTATTTCAAAACTCCAGCTTTGATCAAAACTTCAAAATACTATAGTCTATTCAAGAAGTAGAAAGAGTAATAAATCATTTTTGACCCTTTTTTTCTTCGCAAACTACCGGTGTTCTTTAGTCCGGTGTCTTTGGCAAAATCTATTAGACACATATATTTTTTATGTGATCGAATTTTTACATTTTGTTTTATTCGTTTATTATATGGTCTACACATTTTTTCCAATTTTTCGCAGTAACTTTATTCAAAAATATCTTTCAAAAATTCAGTTAAATCACGAATTTTGTAACTTGCGTTATTTTTTAACCGACTTCTAAAAGAAGGAGGTTCTCAATTCGTCGACTATGTATTTTTTTTTTTTTTATGTATGTACACCGATTACTCCGGAACGGCTGCACCGATTTGAATGAAATTTTTTACGTTATGTAAAGGAAGTTGCTGCGGTGGTCCCATATTTTTTTAGTTGGAATTGGTGAAGTAAAATCCAAGATGGCGCTTACAATATGGCGGCCAAAAAAATTAATTTTGTCCGATTTTCTCCAAAATTGGTACGGAGGAATTTTCAGGGTTGTACCCAACGAATCTGAAATTATTTTTTTAAAATTCAAAATGGCGGATCCAATATGGCGGACAAAAAAATTTAATTTAGTCTAATTTTCTTCAAAATTGGTACAGGGGAGTTTTCGAGGTTGTACATAACGAATCTGATATTATTTTTAAAAAATTCAATATGGCGGATCCAATATGGCGGACGAAAAAGTCAATTTTGTCCGATTTTCACCAAAATTGGTACAGGGAAGTTTTCGGGGTTGCATATGACCAATCTAAAATAATTTTTAAAATATTCAATATGGCGGATCTAATATGGCGGATGAAAAAATTAATTTTGTCCGATTTTTTCCAAAATTGGTACGTGGGAGTTTTCGGGGTCGCATATGACGAATCTAAAATAATTTTTAAAAAATTCAATATGGCGCATCCAATATGGCGGACGAAAAAATCAATTTTGGCCGATTTTCTCCAAAATTGGTATTGGGAAGTTTTTGGAGCCTCATATAAAGAATCTGATATTATTTTTTAAAAATTCAATATGGCGGACAAAAAATATCAATTTTGTCCGATTTTCGCCAAAATTGGTACGGGAGAGATTTCGGGGTCACACATGAAGAATCTAAAATTATTTTTAAAAAGTTCAATATGGCGTATCCAATATGGTGGACAAAAAATTAATTTATTTTTTTTTAAATATCGATATTGGAAGGTTTTGGGGCCTACATTACCAATCTAAAATTAATTTGAATTTTAAGATAGTGGATTTACTATGACAGACTAAATATTCGTTTGACACAATTTCATTGGTATTTGGAGAACTCTAAGAAACAAAGAATTTTTAGTGGTTCATTTTAGGGTGATTTATAATTATGGATAAAATGAGTACTTTTTTGCCACCTTGGAGTCATTGCGAGGTACACTAATCTCGATTAGCACTTAGTTCAAATAATTTATGAATATCATAATGAATTCAAAACTAAAAATCGAAAAATAAAATTTTTATAAAAAAAATTGAACCGACTTCTAAAAGTGTGCTAAAAAGTGAAAAATAACTAGAAATTTTTATATGAAATTGAAATTTTTGAAGTCGGCGCCAAATTACTACTAAATGAAATACATAACTACTAATATATACAAATTATGGTAAGAAAGTAATTACAAATAAAGTATTTTTAATCTGTTTATGCGAATCACGTTTTGTCAGGTATTAGTTTGGCGCCGACTTCAAAAATTTCAATTTCATATAAAAATTTCTAGTTATTTTTCACTTTTTAGCACACTTTTAGAAGTCGGTTCAATTTTTTTTATAAAAATTTTATAGCAACTCTACTTTTTACTTAAACTCATATTGCGATGTTGCTTAATTGTTCGGAGATATTTCCTTCTTTAACGGACAGTTTCTGGACGATCTATAAGAACAAATTTCCAATCTGGTTTTTTCCAACAAAAATTAAGTGCTCTGAGCAATTTCCAGAGCTCTGTTCTTTTATTTTCAGGTAAATCCCGATCTTCATTGATTTTTGTTAGAATTTTGTCGACGGTTGAAATCTGCTTCTCATAATAAAATTTATGTACAGGGTGAGTTAACGATTGGATGAAGTAGGTTTGTGCCTTTTCGGTGAAATTAACAAAGAAACTATATTTATTGTTTGATACAGTTTATTTTTACGCAGATTTTAAAAATATTTAGGACTCTACAGGGTGAGCCAAAAAACTAGGACAGCATAAAGTTTTATTTTTTTAAATAGAATACCCTATATACGAATCGTATTTTCGATTTAGCTTATAATTTTAAATCTTTTTTATTAAGGGTTTACTATAACAAAACTTTATAGTTTCTGAGATAATTAAGTTTAAAGAAAAAAAGTCACATTTTCAAGCATCAATTCAATCCTAAATAACGTTTTCAATTTTGTGACAAATATATTCAAATTTGGAATTTAACAAGGCCAAGGACAAGTTAACATAATTTTTACCTAATATTTGCAATAAAAGCTACAGGGTGTTGAACATATCGGCTCAAATTTGAACAAGTTTAAATGAATAAATATCTTTTTTTTTTAAATACATTATTCGTTATATTACAACGGCAATAGTTTAATTAAACATAATGTGAAAAAATTAACACAACAATAACGACAAGGCAAATACATATTTACTTTTATACTAAATTGAAACATAAAAATTACCTATTAAATACTGAGATTAATTATTTCTTTTTAATAAGTGTTCGAATAAACGACCCTCTTGTGCAATGCACAAATTTAGTCTTTTTTGTAGATTTTCTCGGACCCTGGACAAAATTAGTGGCATTATTGTCCTGCAGGTATCCCTAATCCTGTTTCGCATATCTTCCACTGTTGTTGGTGGATTAACATACACCTTATTTTTAATATAACCCCATAGGAAGAAATCTAATGGGGTGATATCGCAAGACCTTGGTGGCCACTCAATGAAACCCCCACGTCCATTCCATTTTTGCGGATGTCGTTGGTCCAAAAACGCACGAACTTCACGATGGTAATGCGGAGGCGCACCATCGTGCTGGAACCACATACTGTCGAGCTCATCCCTATCGAGACCTTGAAGCAGTTGGGGTAGTTCTTCTTGTAGAAAGTTCAGGTAACTATGGCCATTTAGTGGTTCATTAAAAAAGTGGGGTCCAATAATTCGATTATGATGAATACCACACCAAACATTTAATGACTAGTGGTTTTGATGTTGCACCTCTCTAATCCAAAATGGGTTTTCTGTGGCATAATAATGCATGTTGCGTATATTTACGGCACCGTTACTTCTAAAAGTAGCTTCATCACTAAACATTACCTTGCATAATAAATTTGGATTTAATTGAATCTCCGCATTTATTGTACGACAAAAGTTTACACGACTTTCAAAATCCTGTCCATGCAATTCTTGGTGTAATTCCATGTGATATAGATGATACCTATATTTCTTGGTAGTACGATTAGCGGTGGATTGTGATATTTCACATAATGCTGCTAACTGATGGCTACCAATATAAGGATTTTCCTGAACATTTAACAATACTTGTAGTTCTTTTTCTTCATTAGTTACTGGTTTGTTGACCACTTTACGTTTTGGATAATCAACAGTACCAGAAGAATCAAATCTTTGCATTAAGTTTTGAAAAGTATGGGTATTAGGCTGGCGTCGATCAGGATACTTCATTTTGTAAATTCTTTGAGCAAGAAGGCAATTTTTTTGAGCCTCTCCTATTGTATAAATCATATCTATTAACTCATTCTTTGGAAAATTCATTTTACAATATCAGATGAATGCAAAAAAAAACAAACTACACTACATAAAAACCAAAAGAAGCGAATGCGGTTATAAATTTGACACACAGAAAAATGTTTTTTTATATTGTTTTTGCCATGGCTACTATGATAATGAAGACTATTTCTGTAAAAAAGTATGGAAAATAAGAAAAACTGAAATATCTCAAAAACTATTATAAATAGGTATAGGATATATTGAACAAAACTTTTAGGGTTTTTATTACTCTATTAAATAACATGAAAATATACAGGGTGTACCATTTAAAAAAAAAAGATATTTATTCATTTAAACTTGTTCAAATTTGAGCCGATGTGTTCAACACCTTGTAGCTTTTATTGCAAATATTAGGTAAAAATTATGTTAACTTGTCCTTGGCCTTGTTAAATTCCAAATTTGAATATATTTGTCACAAAATTGAAAACGTTATTTAGGATTGAATTGATGCTTGAAAATGTGACTTTTTTTCTTTAAACTTAATTATCTCAGAAACTATAAAGTTTTGTTATAGTAAACCTTTAATAAAAAAGATTTAAAATTATAAGCTAAATCGAAAATACGATTCGTATATAGGGTATTCTGTTTAAAAAAATACAACTTTATGCTGTCCTAGTTTTTTGGCTCACCCTGTAGAGTCCTAAATATTTTTAAAATCTGCGTAAAAATAAACTGTATCAAACAATATATATATAGTTTCTTTGTTAATTTCACCGAAAAGGCACAAACCTACTTCATCCAATCGTTGACTCACCCTGTACATGTGCTTCGTCGATATGACCAAGGCTTTTGACAGAGTACGCTTAAAGAAATAATGAGAACAAAAGGTTTAAACCATAGGCTAATTAACCTAATATACAATATTAACATCCAATGCAAAACAAAAATCAGAGTTGGATATATTACAACGGAAGACATATATGTAAACACAGGAATTAGACAGGGCGATTCGCTCTGCCAATTCATATTTAATCTAATAATGGATAAAATAATAGAAAATCTCCCCAGAACAGCTGGATACAAAATGGGAAACACATTCTTTCATACCGTCTGCTATGCGTACGATGCTGTTCTTATTGCAGACTGTGAAGATAACCTCCAAAGACTACTGCACTCTTTTAACACTAAAACGAAAGAATTAAATATGCTCATCAACACCGAGAAGATCAAATGCTTAGTAACATCCAAAGAACCAATACGGTGCAAGTTGGAAATCGACTCCAAAATTGTCGAACAGGTAAATCACTTCAAATATCTGGGAGCAGAAATAACGAGTCATGGAAACCTTTTTAACGAAGTAAGAGAGCAAACGACGAAAGCGGCTAGAATTTCGGGATGCCTGAAAGAAATTGTTTGGAAGAACAAATAGCGTAATACCGAAAGCAAAACTAAGATATATAAAACGGCTCTAAGACCCATCATAACATACGCGGAAGAAACAAGACCAGATACAGGCAGAACTCTAAAAATGATAAGAACAGTCGGAATAAAAACATTAAGAAGTATACAAGGTAAAACTCTACACGACAGAATACGGAATGAAGATATCAGACAACAATGCGGGATACAGGACATAGGAAGAAGGGTTAGACAAAGGCGAAGATTCTGGAACAAACATATAGGTAGAATGGAGGACGGTAGACTCGTTAAAACCGCAAAAATGAATAACCCAGTAGGAAAAAGATCACAGGGAAGACCATCAAAACGATGGCGAGAATGCTGGACCTCACCTTCCGGGGAAGAAGTGATGGCAATGAACAGGCAATAGCCTACTAGCATGGTTAACTGTGTTAGAAAGAAGAAGAAGAAGAGTACGAATACAAAATCAAGAAACTGTAATATTCATTTCCAAGATGGCGGATGCCAATGGCGTACCAAAATTTACGCAAAATGATAAGTCGCTTATTACAAAATATAATTCAAATATATCACTACATAGTATAAAACCCGTCGCTTTCTCTGTCTCTATGTCCCTTTGTATGCTTAAATCTTTAAAACTACGCACCGGATTTTGATGCGGTTTTTTTCAATAGATAGAGTGATTCAAGAAGAAGGTTTATATGTATAATAACATCCATTAAATAGTGGAGAAATACTGTTATTTTTGAGGTTTCTAATGTGATGTCGTTAATTATCATATTTTTTTCCGCTTACATTGCAAACGCAGGCTGAACCCTACGAGATTTATCAAAATAATGTACTAATTATTTGTACACATTGAAAAGGTCTACAGAAAACTCCGCGATGGTATATGTCTATCTCTCATGGATATCCCACAATAACATTTTTTTGTCATTTACTTTTTACGACAAATAATGGCAAATTTTGAAGCGATTTTAACCAATACAGCATTAATCCTTATCCAATTAAATAGCTTAAATACATTGTTGATTTAATATAGATCTATATGGTCCTTTACAGCACAAGATTTAAATGAATATTTTCGAAGATATTACAGATTTAAAATTGCGGGAAGTAGCGCTTGCGGCGGTACTGGCCGACCGGGGCGGCGGCAGCGTGCCTATAAATAGCGCGTCGGAGGCCGATGTAATAATTGTTGTAAAAATAAAATAAATAGTCACGGTTTTTCTGTAGTGTATTTAGTATCAGCATTGCACCCGTGCGAAGCCGGGGCGGGTCGCTAGTATAAAATATAATATAAAAAACGATATTGGTTTCACAAAACTATTACTAATCTGTAGTTAATATAATCGTAACATTGCCAAAAGAGACCGTAGGTTTCTTCTCAAGAGCTTATTTTGAAGGATAAGAGTAGTATTAAATGATGCAACTAGAAAAAAAAAAAAATATTGTGCGTCCTGTCGATAACCTAAAAAGTTGCCAGCTGTACAACAACAATCAAGATCCCACTTTTTATAAACCAGACCTTTTGCCAATATATAATTTGGCATTTTCTGTGCCTACTATTAAAGATCAACAATATTAAAAAGCTCTTTTCTTATGAGGGTAGGCACTTTATAATTTTTCTTTTACAATAAATAAATAGAAATGTGATATTAGCCAATAATTTCGTCGCAGCAACAATTATTTATTACCGCACCGTATACCTTGACCTTGCTTAAAAAGTTGCAAAGAGACAGTTTTTAACTCGACTTAGATATTTGCATAAAACAATAAAAAAAGTTTATATTACCATAATAATAAGTAGTTCACTTCGTTGTTATATTACTTATGTTCTTACTCATATTTACAGTTCTAAGAAAATTGTTGCATAATATCAATTCTATTGGTTGAGTTTGTTCAGCCATGAAACAAATTTATTATAGGAACTACTAAATTTACTTGCAACATTAAGTGAGAAAAGGCACTCAGAAGCGAATGTGGCTCGTATGGCAAGGGTTACGTACCATCCAATATTATAGATTTTATTGAAATTATTATCTAACATGAATCTATATTAGTTTTCTTAGATATTAAAGGGAGAGAAATGATTTTAAAACAAAATCCAGGCAAGTTTTATAACAGCAAAATTTCAAGTTGATAGCGTGGGAAGTTTCTAAGAAAAGAAAAAGGCTGTGAGCTGTCGAGAGACACATCATATGATTTTTTGGTACTTTTTAGGTACCAGTGATATCTGGGATATAATTTCTGTGTATTACTTTATCTATGGTATATATGATTTTAAATTTGTTGAATAATTTGTTTTTGTTTATATTAGAATATTTTTTTCGTTGAACTCGTTTCTGTTTATTATGTAGTGGAACTTTCCATCTATTATTCAAATGACCATGAGTCAGTTATAAGTAGTATGTTTTTAAATATAAAGAACTTGAATTGTGAATAAATTAAAGACACATTATTTTTACGAATTTCCTAGAATTTTTTTATTTTTTTGATAACCGAACCATTCATTCTACCATCCGTGAAAACTTACGATATAACATATACATATATATATATATATATATATATATATATATATATATATATATATATAGTGTGAGAAGCAAAGTTCGCATCATATGGGATTTTTTTATCATTAGTTTTATTCGAAATTTAACTTTGAGATCAATTTCTGCTTCGATCGAGATGAAAATTAATCAAAAAAATAGTAGTCACGTGGTTAGTATTATCTGTCAATTTTTTTCCAAATTCAAAAGTGAGGTTATATCTCAAAATAATGGAAAAAGTTAGTAAAAAAAATTTTCCAAATGCAATTTTTAGCCCATATGCAACTTCAGCTGTATAAGATAATTTAGATTTTCCGCCCATTTTTTGTAAATTGAACCATAGTTGCAAAATAAGACTCGAAACAGCAGACATAAAACTTTTAGCTTTGGCAATACTGCATTCCAGACATATTTATATATATATATATATATATATATATATATATATATATATATATATATATATATATATATATATATATATATATATATGCAACTGACACTGCAACTGCCACTGCAACTGCAACTGACACTGCAACTGCAACTGCAACAGCAACTGCCACTGCAACTGCCACTGCCACTGCAACTGTCACTGCAATGGCTACTTCCACTGCAAATATGGGAGAGGGCAATGGATAAAAACCAGCATAGAAACGAGCTACTAAAAGTACAAAGAAGAATGGTTATTAGAATAACAGGGGCATATAGAACGGCATCAACGAAGGCAATACTTGTAATCGCAAAGATCCCGCCAATTAACCTTCAAACCAAAAAGAGAACCAAAATAGATAAGGGAGGAACGACTTTCAGGTTAGTTCAGGTTAGTTCAGGTTAGTTCAGGTTAGTTCAGGTTAGTTCAGGTTAGTTCAGGTTAGTTCAGGTTAGCTCAGGTTAGTTCAGGTTAGTTCAGGTTAGTTCAGGTTAGTTCAGGTTAGTTCAGGTTAGTTCAGGTTAGTTCAGGTTAGTTCAGGTTAGTTCAGGTTAGTTCAGGTTAGTTCCGGTTAGTTCCGGTTAGTTCAGGTTAGTTCAGGTTAGTTCAGGTTAGTTCAGGTTAGTTCAGGTTAGTTCAGGTTAGTTCAGGTTAGTTCAGGTTAGTTCAGGTTAGTTCAGGTTAGTTCAGGTTAGTTCAGGTTAGTTCAGGTTAGTTCAGGTTAGTTCAGGTTAGTTCAGGTTAGTTCAGGTTAGCTCAGGTTAGTTCAGGTTAGCTCAGGTTAGTTCAGGTTAGTTCAGGTTAGCTCAGGTTAGTTCAGGTTAGTTCAGGTTAGTTCAGGTTAGTTCAGGTTAGTTCAGGTTAGTTCAGGTTAGTTCAGGTTAGTTCAGGTTAGTTCAGGTTAGTTCAGGTTAGTTCAGGTTAGTTCAGGTTAGTTCAGGTTAGTTCAGGTTAGTTCAGGTTAGTTCAGGTTAGTTCAGGTTAGTTCAGGTTATTTCAGGTTATTTCAGGTTAGTTCAGGTTAGTTCAGGTTAGTTCAGGTTAGTTCAGGTTAGTTCAGGTTACGACTGAAATGCAGCATATGAAACAATGATGACATCCTGGCAGGAAGATGGGAACAATGAAGATGGAACGGCTGAGTGGACGAAGAGACATATACCGACAATTAAAATATGGACAGAAAGGAAACATGGTGAACTTGATTTCTTTTTGACCCAAAAATATTCATCGGACACGGATACTTCCAAGCTTATCTTAAACGCTGTAAAATTATTGAAAATCACGAGTGTCTTTATTGCGATGGAGAGGATACCGCAGAGCACACATTTTTCGAGTGCATAAGATAGGATGAATTAAGATGAAGCTTGGGGCGGAATATGGGTAAATTAAATCCCAATAATCTTCTACATAAGATGCTAGAGTCCGAAGACAACTGGAAAGAGGCATGCAAGGTGGCTAAACTGATTTTAATAAAAAAAAGGAGCGACCGAAATGACAAGGAAAGATGAAACAGGAAAACAAAACGTGTATATCGACTACCAACAAACAGACGAAGACTTCCTGAAGTAATATCGCAAGGTCTCCCAAGAAGTCTTATACTACTAAGGTCCCCAGGGTGTGGTTTTAGTGGGTAGGTTATCCTCTAGAATAGAGTCTCGAGTTCCACACAGAGTGCGTAATAAGCATTTCCACATCCACAAAAAAACACTGCATTTGATACTACACAATTACTATTAGTATTCTGAAGATTTTTACATAATCAGAAATCTACTAACACTAAATTTCAGAATCACCTCATATGAGGCTAACTCCAGTAGGGTGCACTTCCTGGGTTAGCAGAATACTTTCAGTCAAGCACTAACTGGAGAAACAGTTAGGTATTTACTAGAAATACCATTACCTATGTTTTCCTCAGATCTGTATTTTATTTTAACATATTAAAGAATTTTGAATATTAAAAAAAAAACATAGGATATATATAAAATTAATATATTTCTTTTCATATTACCACAAATGCCAAAGTAACTCAATTAAAACTACAGTTTCCGTGAAATACCTATCAATCCACACTAATATTCTTAAAATTTCCATGATACCCTAAAATATCATCATTCACCAACTTCTCAGGCCGGAGTGACTCATCTACTCGTAGATTTCTTAACACTTCAAATCTCCCTTTGTTCTCGTCAAAGTGTTTCAGTAAACAATCTGAAAGATTAGAAATTAAATATCTTATTTTCAAGTTACAAAGTAAAAATACGGCCCTGTCAGTTGTTTTTTTTTTCTCATTTAGTCATGTTCGTTCGTCAGCCTGTCTGTATGCCAGAGCCGTATAACTTCAATCGAATATGATTTTTACATAACAATTTTGTAAACAAATGCTTTCAATTAACAGACCCCTGAAAAAATTTCCAACTGGATAATTAGCAGAAAAAAAAATAGATTTTCCCTTATCACATCCTGTGAGATATCTTTGGATGGGATTTAAAACCGCAATAAAATAAATCATACATACCATTTAACTCTTCTAGTGATCTTTCTTCACCTCCTATATCTTTGGGCATCATAGATTTACCAAAAACTTCAAACAAAATATCAGTGGTACTGTGAATTGTGAGCTAAAATACAAAAAAAATAAGGTGCCAGTGAAAATGATATCTGGAAACTTAGGGTGGTGATTATTCATATGTAAATGAGTACGATAGATAAAAACGTAAAGAACATCAAAACCTCGATAATTTCCAGTGACAGATCTTCCATTTAGTTTTTAATTTATCTTTAATTTATTGCTGGATAAATGAAGTTGGTAGGTGGTAGATCCTGTAATAATAACATTTTTTTGTATGTAACAAATAACTGAAAAAAGAGCTGCTCCAAATCAATCTGAGGTGAATGTACGGTATAAGGGAGGTATCGTATTATTCAACATCTTACCGCCATCCTCCGGTCAGATTTAACTTCAAATAAGAGATCCGTACGTAAATAAGTACGACGACGGGTGTCTGGTAAGGTACCAACTAGAATCCCACTGACGATAGTTGGTACCGGGACGAAACACCCACATTTTTAGAGATCCGATTCAGACACGGTAGGTCTTTTCTAGGTTTTTCCTGCCAAATTACCCGGGTACCTATTCTCGTTCTTGAGAGAACGATCATCTTGATGGGAAGTGGGCGCGGTTCTCACGAAAAAATACGAAAACGTATTCAGAATACGGTTTCATACTTTTTCGTGAGAACCACGTCCACTTTCCATCAAGTGATCGTTCTCTCAAGAACGAGAATAGGTACCCCGATGGCGACAATAATAGCCCGGAAAGAGAGACAAGAACGGACAAACAATATGAGAAACGAAGAAAGAAAACCGAACGTACTTGTAATATAGGAGTATACAGGGATAAGTTGATAAGTAGTAAGCCAGACTTTCTCCTATATTAAAACATAGGAATGCTCCTTACGGAGTGAGTCCAAAAGCGCATACTGGAGATTATGTGCGTGGTTGCATGTTCTAAAGAAAGCAGACTGACTTTGGTCCGACAAATCGGTATATATATGTTGTAACGTAGGGTTTCACGGATGGTCGGATGTGCACTGGTGTTTTTCCGGTTTTCAATCCATTCTTCATGACGTTTCGCCAACATCTCAGCTAGCATTTTCAAGTGATGCTTCCTTGACGGCTGCTCGGCTTGAAATGAACGTGGTGGTCCTCTGTATGCCCTTTTTATAGTTTACCGCTTTCGCAGGTTATACCTTGGTTCTGCCTAATTGGTTTCCTTTGGGTCTGGTTTTTGGTTGTGTTTTGATTAAAGTTTTCCTTGTAGTTGAGATATTTTGTGCATCATCTCTCTTTTTAAGGTTTTCAATTTTTTTTTATTTGGAGAACTTCTCTGATGATGCGCGTTTTATAGTGCTTTATGGGTGCGAGCTGTTTGGTTTCCTGCAAATTTATAGTTCGTCCTGTCTCCTGCTGATGTTGGAATAAAGCTGATGTAGTTTGCTTATTCTTTATGCTATTTTTATGTCCTTGGACTCTAATAGAGATTCTTCTGTTTGTTTGGTAAATATATTCTTTTTCACAGATTCCACATGGGATGCTGTACATTCCCTGATTTTCCAATGGGATTTTGTCTTTGGGATTGCCCAACAATTTATGTATTGTTGTTTGTGGCTTGTAAATTGTGCATATGTCATGCTTCCTCAGAATTCTTCCAATTACGTCTCTTACACTTTTTATTTATGGCAGTGTGGTTTTGGTTTGGATTTATCATCTTTTTTTTCACTGCTATGGCATTTGTGTTCTGTTTTATAACCTTTCTGATATTGTGTTTTTTGTAGTTGTTTTGTTTTAAAGCTGTTGTGATGTTATTGAATTCTTCTTGGCGGTTCGTGGGTTTGGTTAGTCGCATGAATCTGGAGATCAGTGTGTTGGCGACTAATTGTAACTGTGATGGATGGTGGTGAGATTTGGCATTTAGGTATCTGTTTGTGTGTGTAGGTTTTTTGTAGACCGTATAATCGAAGCTTAGGTGGTCTTTTCTAGTGATTAGAAAGTCAAGGAAAGGTAGATGCTTATTGACTTCGACCTCCAGTGTGAACTGTATGCGGTGATGAATACTACTTAATTTCTCTCTAAATATGTTTAGGTTGGATCTTCCGTGTGGCCATATGATGAAGATGTCATACACGTAAACTTTCCAGAGGGATTGTTTTGTTCTGGCTTTTCTTAAGGCTTCTATTTTGAAATATTTCATAAAAAGCTTTGCGATGACTGTCTGTCGGTAGAAGTTGTTTTCATAGGAAAAATATGTATTTTTGAGATAGTGTTCAGAGAGGTGTTTTCGCCAGTAGAAAAATCTTCGTTTCGCCAACATCTCAGCTGGCATTTTTAAGTGATGCTTTCTCCACGGCTCCTTGGCTTGGAATCTTAATTTGTATATGAATATACATTAATTTATATATTTATATACACTTTAATAACTTTTTTCTTAGAAATATTGAATTTTTTTAGCTGAAATTATCGTATTTTTTCGAAAAATGATACAAAACGGGCAGTCTCTTTTAAGCGCTTAGAAATTTTTGGAAATTTCATGATTTTCGTGACATTTGGCATATTTACCCTAAGCTTAACATATTGGAGATGACAAAAACAGAAAAAACGGTATCACCATTTGTCTGTTATTACTTCAACTTCAATTTTCGCTATCTGGGAAAGCCGAACCTCATCACTCATATGAGTGGAATAACATTTTTTGAATAAAACGCGAAAGGTGCCCCACTATAAGCCGTATTTACAGGATTTAGTTCCTTTGATCTACTATTTATTTTGGTTAACGCAGCATAGACTTTCAGAACAGCGATTATATTATTACGAAGAGGTTAAAATCTGGCTTGATGATTCGTTGGTGTCAAAAAACGGACAGTTTTTTTGGTGTGAAATCTATTCTTTGACAGGAAGATGGAAAAAAGTCAGTACTTTGATTAGAGGAAAGTGACCAAATATGGGATAGTATCCCTAATATGGAATACTGGCAATTCTTTCAAACGGAAACTCACACACGCAACAAACAGTGTTTGTCTCTTTCTTTCTATCCCCATTCGCACGTACAAGTTGTAACATGTCAGTCGAGCGAGCCCTTTCGTCAGTGTCGCAGTAACTTGTTTTGTCGCTTCCGCATAACTTTCTAAGGTATGTAAAAAATACGTATTTTTCGTACAAAAAGTGCACATAGTATTGTTTTTATAACTTCTAGAGATACTTTAGTTGTTCTGTTGTAGGTTTTAGCGGTATTTAATTGTATTACTTTCTTATATATAAAAATGGGAATGTCAGTTTGAAGTCGTTGGAAAATCCAAATATGGACGGATCATAGTATCCAATTATGGACTATTCCATAATTGGTGCTCTTAAGTATCAGATGACTTGATGATTTTGTTAATTATAAATTGAAGGTAAATTTTTCATGTTTCAACAGAATGGCTGGCGTCAACACAAAAACGAAGCGAAAAGAATGAAATTCAGAGCGTATGGCGGAAGCTATTAAATTGGTAAGAGAGAAAAAAATGGGTTATTTGAGAGCTGCAAAACACTTTGATGTGCCGAGATCTACCTTGTTTCGATTGTGCCAGAAAAACGAATTACCCCCAGAAGAAGCCGCAGCTATTACACTTGGGAGGAAAACTGTTTTAGGGACAACCCTTGAAGATCTTTTGGTAGACTACATTTTGACGATGGAGAGCGAATTTCATGGCTTGACGAGAAATGATGTTCGAAGAATGGCCTGCATGTTGGCAAGACGTAATCAGTTGGAAAATCCATTTGGTGACACGGGAATGGCTGGAAAAAATGGCTTAAGCTATTTCTTAAACGCCATAAGGACAAGCTATCAGTAAGAAGACCAACTGGCACATCTTTTGCTAGAGCATTTGGATTCAGCAAGGAAAAAGTAGACTCATCCTTTGATCTCCTTGAAGGCATCTATGCTCAAGGAAACTATAGGCCAAACCGCATATACAATGTGGACGAATCTGGTTTTACAGCGCAAGATACCCCAAGTGGTTGGTCATAAAGGGAAACGGCAGATAGCTTCGCTTACCTCAGCTGAAAGGGGTTCATTAATGACAATTGTTGCTATGAACGCCACTGGTCACTTTGTGCTTCCCTTTATTATATTCCCTCGCAAGAATATGAGTGATCAGCTAATGAGAGGCAGTCCCCCAGGCGTTGTTGGCATTGCACATTCATCAGGATAGATACAAATGAAGATATTCACTGACTGGTTGAAACATTTCATCAAACCTACTAACCCTACTCCGGAATCAAAGGTATTACTGATCTTAGATGGTTATTTTTCTCACACTCGTAACATCGACGTGATAGAGATTGCTAGAGAAAATAATGTAGACATTGTGTCCTTACCTCCTCATACAACCCACAAGCTCCAGCCACTAGACAAAACGTTTATGGGACCACTCAAAACTTATTACAGTGAAGAAATACGAATGTGGATCAGAGACAATAATAGACCACTAAGCCCTTATGACGTTGTTGAGCTATTTGGCAGGGCTCATTTAAAAGTACAAACAGGTGAGATTGCAGCAAATGGATTTCGTGTAACAAGACTATGGCCGTTGAATAAAAATATATTTACCGCGGTCGACTATCTTGCTGCGCAACAAGACGCAGTTAAAGATGGTTGCACAGTCAACGTTACCCCAATGACATCAAGTCCCCAACCTTTAGGACAATCGATGGCGAATTTTGGAACACCTGATGACTGTGTGGCTTTAACTGAAGCTTCCACACCCAGACAAGATACAAATATTGAACCTGTACCCTCAACATCCGGACTTTCTCGCAGTAGTTTAGGATTAGTGTCTCTATATGACATCAGTGCAGTATCAAACAAAAAAAGGAAACCTTCTAATAGAGGAAGAAAAGCATCTGTTGCAGCAGTCATCACATCTTCACCTTACAAGAATGAGCTCATAGAAAAAAGCAAGAAGAAAGAAGAAAAAGAAAATAAATTGGCAAAGAACAAGAATCAAAAACAGAACGAGAAGAAATCAAAAGGAAAAAAGCCTAAAGAAAAGATTAAGCCTATGTCAGATTCAGATGATGAGGAGATGATGTTGTTTGATACCGACAGGGAGCCCGATGCCTTGATAAGAAATACAGCTCCAGACTCTGATGATTCGGAGTGTATTTTCTGTGGCATGCTGTTTTCGAATGATACTCATGGAGAAATATGGGTCAAGTGCCTCATGTGTGGTCTCTGGGCACATAATGATTGCGCAGGACCAGAGTCTGACGCCTGGATTTGTGATTTTTGCAAATAATTTGTGTTCCTTTCTATGTTATACCAAAGTTTCTAAAGAGTCTCATATAAGTTAAGGATAATTTTTGATGGTTTTTATAGTATTCCATATTTGGAGTACCTATTCCACATTTAGGTACCTTAATCTTTATTTAGTTTTTTTTTTAATTCTTACTTAAAAGTAATCAATGTAACTAAAACTTGTTACAAAATAAAGCGTAAATATATGATTGTTAATAATTAGTACAAAAGGTTTTTTATTTAAAACGTTTATGCAAATTATGCGTAAAAACAAAATGGCATTCCATATTTGGTCACTCTCCTTCATTGAGGTAATTTATTTTGTTTTGGAAGCACATGCTCAAATTTTTAGACTATGAACTGAAACACCTGTTACGCATAATTCATAAAAATATACAACTCACCCTACTTCGGAGTTTTGGTTTTAACATCGGTTTTACAACATTATTCAGAAGAGTTTCTAAAATTGGGGAAAAGTTCACCATATATAGAGAGGCCAATCGGTTTGAGTACACTTTCTGAAAAAAATAGAAATTAATCTGTGGCATTTTCTTCGAGAGCTTCCATACAATACAAGATATCCAGAAACATCAAGGAAGTTAATGCGATTAACAGGTAACTTATTTAATTTTTTTACGGCGCAAGTTTGTTAGTGGTATGACAGCTAAATCTAACGAAAATGGTCTGTTACCTTGCCATTAAATGACACTACCAAAAATTTAATTTGTAACTGTTTAATTTTTATATAAACTATCGGACCAAAGTAGAGTATTTATGATATCGTATTTAAATATAATGTGCATAAAAATATTAAAGCCGGCTGCGGTTATCAAAAAATCAAATCAAATGTACCGATATTACCGTAATCTTTTAGAAACAGAATAGTAATGCATCAAAACTAAAGAAACATTATAATATTTTCTAAAAAAAATTCTAATATCAGCCCATCAAAATAGTGCACGTACAAAGTGACGGCCCAACTACGCAATACAAAAATTAAACGATTTCAGGCATTTTCAGTCTTGTTAAGGCTTTACTACTTCAGGGCACGGAAAAAGCGGCGCGAATGTCACTGATGAGACGGTAAGAAGATTATGCGATCAACACATTTCTTGCGGAAAAGATATTATTACGAACGACTATAACTTATTGATATGCCCTCGTACATACAAATATTCTGACGTGATGAGTCATCTTTATAATAATGTGCCGAAAGGAATATTATATCGATGATTCATCTTTCTAGATAGAGCTCAACGTTTATACTCTAGATTTATTTAAGAACTTCCATAGGTATATAAATAAAGATAGAATAAGCGTAGTTAGTTAGTTGGAAGTTAGTCGTATAGTCGTATCGTTAAGAGTTATATAGTTGTATTCAAATAGTGGAAATAATTAGTTAGTTGTGATGTTAATGTAAATGTGTTGTTAATATAAGTATTGGAAGTATTACTAAAATATGTTGTGTTTTTATTCTGCGACCCCAGTGATCGATTTTGAAGAGACGAAATCGTAACAATATGTTATCGGTCGAGCATATTATAGAACCCGTAAGAAAATCGTCCAATGACAAAATTCATATTTTTCCTATCACTGCTAAAAACAACGAAAAAGTAGATAATTTTATGAATGGTGAAAAAGTTCGTCAACATTGTACCTTAACTCGCTTACTTGCTCATCTTATTTCGATAAATTACCCTGTAAATATTTTTTCCCTATTTGGAGGTTAGAGTTTACCTGTCATCAAGAGAAGATCAAAAAAGCTTAAATATGTATTGTTTTTTTTAAGATATACTTAAACTTAACTAAAGATGCGACACAAAAACCAAGGTTTTTATTGTATCATGTCAAAAAGTGAGTCATGTGTTAACAATATGTAGTAAGTTGTGTTCCCCGCAATAAACTTTAAATATATAAGTTATAAAAAATTATTCTTAAGGGCAAGTGTGACCGAAACGTCAATAGATATGCATAACAAATAAAACATATGCAGTTTTATTTATAAAACGGATTTTACACCCAAGAAAACCAAAAACTTAAAAATATATACATATAGAAAGATCTAAGAAAAATAAGAGAATATATATATATATATATATATATATATATATATATATATATATATATATATATATATATATATATATATATATATATAATTATTATGCTTTTGAAAAAGCCCACTACTTTGGACAAAACGTCAAGCACACAATAGTAGTATTAATCTGAAACCTAATCCAAAGAAGTTACCATATATATATATATATATATATATATATATATATATATATATATATATATATATATATATATATATATATATATTAATACTACTATTGTGTGCTTGACGTTTTTGCTAAAGTAGTGGGCTTTTTCAAAAGCATAATCTAAAATAAAAGCAAAATACAACCACCGTAGTCACAAACGCAAACTTATATGACTTAAATTAACACTTAAACGATACAATATCAATAAAAAAAATTATTCCCAGTACATACACCTCAATTTTGTGAAATATTAGAAGATTGCTTTGGTTACTATCAACTTGTTATTTTTTATTTGGAAACTATTTTATTTAGATTTTTCTGATTTGTAGAATAAATTTTATCGATATCAACTATGCATTGTGTTGCAAAACAATAAAGGCTATAATAGGTGGTTTAGTTTATTAAGTTAAAATATATTTGGCTCAGCTTTTTGATATCTTGTTTGTCATTGATTGCTTGTTTTTCTTTTTTATATATAGCATTTCATTTATTTGAAGTTTATGGTAGTTTCTTTCCTGGGTTAGAATCTTTGTATTTGAAAAATCAAATTCATGTTTAAAATTTGTCTCATGTTTGTCATTCCAAGTAGTGGATATATGAGAAAAGAAAAGTGGAGGAGGAGTAAGAAGAGTAAATCATCAACACTTTTCATCCTCCTCCTCTTTTCTTCTCTTATTATACTTTTCAAGTCTCTCATTATACTTTTCAAAAAACCTCGTATCAACACTTTTCATCCTCCTCCTCTTTTGTTCTCTCATTATACTTTTCAAAAAGCCTCGTATACATCACCTTGAGTTTAATCTTAAAGTGAACAACATGGCTAACCTTCCATCGAATCCGATCATAGTAGATCTAACCTTATGTTTGACCTTGAGGTGGATAACCTTATTTGACCATGAAGTCGATATAAAGTCCTACCACCAATGAATTTTAACTTTAGTAAATTTATAAAATAGATACGTAAAGCAAAAAAAGATGATAAATTAAATACTAACAAATAATAAGTAAATAATAAGTAAATAATTTTATATATAATAGTAAACATTGCAAAGTAAATATTAAAAAAAATCATTCAAACATTTTTGGATAATAATATTGAAGAAGGTCCAGATCTAGATGAATTAATTGGAGTATTGGATTACAATACATATCTTAACGAAAAAAAAATTCAGAAGAACTTCAGAAATTGTTTGAACTACGATATAAATAATTTCGAACAAATTGAAGCTGAATCTGGTGACTCCGATATTGAAGAAGATAATGAAGAAGAAAGTGCTAGTGCTAAATTTTGTTTAGTGAAACATAAGTACACTGATCCCAAAGAAGTTATGTTCTGTATTACTCAGAGTTATATCACGGTGTTTTTAGTGACGGAAAATCAAGAAAAAACTCTTTGTCACGCATGCTATCAAATTATACAATATTATCAAAGGGCAGGTGCTCATAAACATGTAAATACTCATAATAAGAGAAAATTTAAACGCTTAAGTGATGATTTACATTGCGATATATGTTCAAGACAGTTGTATCACATAATTACCCCCAAAGTTTGTTTAATTTGCAATAGTAGTGTTAAAAATATTGATTTAGATTGGGACGCAAATGTTTCTGTGGACAATTTAGATATGGTATGGAATAGATAACGTTAAATTTCTTTTTATGGGTCACCTTACTTTTTAACTTTGTAAACAGTGGTGACAAGTGATTGTATGTTTTGTGGCAAACTATAATATCGTGCTGTTTGAGGATGTGTGTAACTTTTTCTGACAATGAATTAATGTTTGGTATTGCAACATATATTCTTGTGTTGTTATTATTATTATTTTGTGTATAGACATTTTTATTATACAGTTTGTAAGTTCGTTGTTTTATTATTTGGTTTGTGAGTTTCTCGGGGAAATTATTATCACTTAGGAACTGTCTGATTTTCTTTAAAGCTTCTTGACGATATTTCGTAGAAGTTAGGGTTAAAGCTCTATCAGCCAAACCTGTTATTACGCTGGAAAAATGAATTCCCTTGACCTCATGCTATTTTAAAATTATGAAATTAAAAATATTGAGACGATGTGGTACACAAGAGATATTTGGTTGGGACGCTACCTCAATTATCAGTCATATCATCCGAAATCCCAAAAGAACAGTATTTTAATATATGTATTTTATACTTTTATACTTGCCAAAGTTGACTTGAGATCCTTCAATTTTTACCCTTTTCTTTAAAAAATCACACACAATAATTATATAGATACTTTTAAAAGAAAAATTTAATCATTCACTTTTTTTTCATTTCAGTAACCAATAGTCTACAGATTTGCTTCACACGATCGGCTGTCATTACGAGTCTCCCCCTCCCTACTCTAAGTTTCATTAGATTTAGCATTCCTTCATGACAAATATTAAGTTGATTTATCAAAAAATTGATGCCAATGATATTTTTATATTAAATTTTGAACTTTTGACAATGTTGTTTTCGGATACTCTTATATTTCAATATATATATATATATATATATATATATATATATATATATATATATATATATATATATATATATATATATATATATATATATATATATTGTTTATAATTGACCACAGAAAGGTATATACGTACTTCAAAAATAACTGAAATTTTCTTTATAAGCACAGGACTCAATTTGGGGACATGCCCAATAGTTACACCGACGCAATCGAAAATATAATGATAACCATAACAGGGGTCTTCATGTATTAGCAACTCAAACAAGTTGACCATCTGTTCAAGGCATTGTGAATGGACAAAACATTCCGGACCAAAATTTGGATTCGCTTGTGAGTAAATTACTCGTTTGAAATCAGGTGTTGGTTGAGGTAACGGAACGCAGTAGATTATATTGCTCTGTAGCACCATCTTAGAGCACAACGGATCACTTGTAAATAACTCTGGTATTAGACCACGCATAGTGTAGTACATATCTAGTTTTTGCTTCGCTTTTTCAATACTAAACTTGTTGAATAGTATTACAAATCTGAGAACTTTGTCACCTAAAAAAAGACAAACACGTTTTAGAATAATTAAATACGTTAAGTTCAAAAGGAAAAAATAAATTGAAAATACATTGTTAAACAAAATTAGAAGTGCATTCAAAAATGTATACCGTTCCTGTCTTAATATTTTTCATAAGTATCGTCGCTTACGTCGTTTGTGCAGTAATTTGTTTGCATAACATTATATGACAGACCTTCTACAATAAATAGTATTAGGGGAGCATGGGGGAATTGGAACCATATAAGGGGAAACTCCAATAGTATTTTAATGTACTGAATGATTTTTTGAAAATTATAACTAATAAACTTAAACTGATCAACATCTAAATTTAAAGCAAAATACAAAAGTAGAAATTATCCTCATTAAAAAAAAAGTAGCATTGGCTCCCTTTGTCCAAGGTACGGGGTAATAAGAGCCAAAACGTAGGGTAATGAGATTCACCGGGGCAATGGTATTTAGAGCATAACAATAACTAATAAAACATAAAATATAATTTTTTTCATACATATTAAAAAACTTTAGGTGATTTACTGATAAAATATAATCAAATTATTTTTAGGAATGTGCAAAACTACAATTAATTTATCGTTGGAAAATTATTGTTAAATACAAAAATCATAAATATAATCTTTGGTGGAACCGAAGAAATCTCTTTGCTGCCTACGTAGATTATAAGAAGGCTGTCGACTCAGTGCCACATGAGTGGTTCACAACTATATTGAGAATGTATATGGCCGATAACTATTTTTTTTCTCTTTTTTAGAACGCATTATGTCTACCTGGAGAACTAGGTCCTGAACTAACCTGAACTAGGTCCGATTGCTAATGCCATTCGGCGACATCATCGTCACAATTCTGATACAAAGGGAAATATTTCAGGGCAATTCACTTAGCCCATTGTGGTTCTGTCTTGCAGTGAACCCATTATTACGTCGTTGGAACTTCACGAACGATTCGGATAGATCAGATAGATAACATGGAAAGGGTTCCCACAGAGTTTCATACTTTTAGTATTTTTGTATACCTGGTATGAGTCACTATTCCCTTGAGGGAGTGCGAAGTCGTTTGGCTTGAAATTCTAACCTTTGGTAGAATTAGTTCCTCTATATCCTTTATCTACACCACAATTCATTAGATTTTCCAGATTTTTAACAAATTATACACATATTGGCTCCCTCACCGACGTAGTTACTATGATCATCGTCGCAGATACTAGGATCATCAACAGATTCATCTGAAGAACTGGTTTCATTTTAAAATAAGAATTTTTCAGATTTCTCATTTGTTTCCTTAATATATTTTTTTACTTCTTCTCTCTACATTTTTACCTCTTCCTTTTGGTTTTTTATTTTCTTTCATAACATGTTCCTTCTTGTTTTCTTCTAGTACAGTTTGATTCCGAGTTGCAGTGGTTATTTGCGAATGTTGTTTATTTGTTCGTTTTCGAATTTCTCGGGAAGTTGATTGTTTTGCAGATATAAATGCCAGAATATAATTTAGTTCAGAAGAAGCAGACAGGGCGTTTGTAACAGATTTGCCATTATTTAATTGATTGTCACTGACAGCACTTCGATCAATAGCAACAGAGTAATTAATAATTGGATCTCCTGTGCAGGGCGAAGATTTGAATTATTATTATTATTTTCCTGATCATCTACAGAGTGTTTACTATTTTGGAGGCAGCAGTATTTACGACATAATAGTCGCTGAATAGATTTGTATTAATTGGGCTTATACCAGTGGCACGGAAGCCACTTACAGCTTTGTCAGCTACTTTGCTATAAGCTTTATGACATAGATCGGCTATGTCAAGTGGAGTAATCTTTAAAAAATTTTTGACTTGAGATATAGATCACATTCACGATTGTATGCCTTTTTCAGAGGGCTAAAGAATGTGGCATCCAATGGCTGTGAGGAATGTAGCGGTATAGATAACATTGTAATGTAATTATTTTTGGAAAACCCGTATACTTATAAGGTGAAGTGGCTGTTATGATTATCTATGACGAGTAATATTTTATGGTTTTTACGTGCTTTTTTTTATAAACTTCTTAAAATGCTGTAATCATGAGTTAACATTAACTTTTTAATTCATAAAATTATATTGGCGAGAGGGGATTAGGAAAATATGGGTATTATACGAACTTACTTGGTTTTTCAGGAAAATGTGGTTGAGTTTCCGCCCATTTTCTTAATATATCGATATCTTCATATAGATTTTCTTTGGTTTTACTGAATTCCTTGAAAATTTGTTTGTAGACTTCGTCTTCGTTGAGTTCACGAAAATGTAGAGTCATTTTTCTTGTGGGAATAAGAGACCTATGAAATAAATATCGTTCAAAAATATTGTTTTTGTTAAACTTTCATTAAAATAATAGGGCGTGGGTGGGGTTAGGTGTTTAATAAGTTAGTTTTTAATTTTTATTGTATTAACTGTTTAAATAAGAAAATTTGAGGGTCATATCTCGAGACAGTCGTAAATCTTGGGAACAAAATTTCTATTAGAAAAATACAGGTCAAGTACGTCTCGGATAGGCATTATGTTGGAATTCTAACAGTTATTGGCGTTGTTAGTTTTCTGCTGATATTTTGTTAACGGGAAGCATAAGGTTGCAAAATGTTATCACAAAAAAGCATATTGAAATTTGATCGTAATAATTTTCATTGAAAAGATTTTCTTAATGTCTTTTTTAGAATTTTTTATATTTGTTAAATAAACCGTTGGAAAATCAAAGAAGACCATATTAAAAAGTCATATATTTAAATATAGACCGATATAAAAGTTGAACTAAATATCAAATATAAACTGACAAATAAAATACATAATGGAATGGAATGTTGCAAATATTATTTTGATATTTAATCAGTAACAGTGCGAATTTCTGCGAAGTTACCACTTTTTAACCGACTTCCAAAAGAAGAAGGTTCTCAATTTGTCGATGATGTATTTTTTTTTATGTAAATTAATTTTGTCCGATTATTTTCAAAATCGATATGGGGGAGTTTTTGGGATAACACATTACAAATCTGATTTTATTTAAAAAATTAAATATGGCGGATTAAAGATTCTACATCTCTCGATTTTGTCTCAACTCAGTATTGGGGGATTTTTGTAAGTGTTAATTACGAAATTAAAATAATTCTTGAAAAACTCAATCGGACGGAATCAATATGGTGTCCTAAAATTTTTACATTTTTCGATTTTTTCCAAAACATATATAGAGGGTTTTGAGGATGTAAATTATGAATTTAATACTATTTTTCAGGATTCAATATGGCGAATGCAATATAGCTGACTAAAGATTTTACATTTTCGATTTTGTTCAAATGTGGAACTGAATCGTTTTTAACCGACTTCTAAAAGAAGGAGGTTCTCAATTCGTCGACTATGTATTTTTTTTTTATGTATGTACACCGATTACTCCGGAACGGCTGCACCGATTTGAATGAAATTTTTTACGTTATGTAAAGGAAGTTGCTGCGGTGGTCCCATATTTTTTTAGATGAAATTGGTGCAGTAAAATCCAAGATGGCGCTTACAATATGGTGGCCAAAAAAATTAATTTAGTCCGATTTTCCCCAAAATTGGTATAGAGGAATCTTCGGGGTTGTACCCAACGAATCTGAAATTATTTTTAAAAAATTCAAAATGGCGGATCCAACATGGCGGACAAAAAATTTTATTTAGTCCGATTTTATCCAAAATTGGTATGGGGGAGTTTTCGAGGTTGCACATAACGAATCTGATATTATTTTTAAAAAATTCAATATGGCGGATCCAATATGGCGGATCAAAAAATCAATTTTGTCCGATTTTTACCAAAATTGGTAAAGGGGAGTTTATAGGATCGCATATGACGAATCTAAAATAATTTTTAAAAAATCCAATATGGCGTATCCAATATGGCGGACGAAAAAATCAGTTTTGTCCGATTTTCTTCAAAATTGGTACGGGGGAGTTTCCGGAGGCGCGTATGACGAATCTAAAATAATTTTAAAAAAATCCAATATGGCGGATCCAATATGGCCGACAAAAAAATTAATTTTGTCCGATTTTCTCCAAAATTGGTACGGGGGAGTTTTCGGGATCGCATATGTCGAATCTAAAATAATTTTTCAAAAATTCAATTTGTCGGATTCAATATGGCCGACAAAAAAATCGTTTTTGTCCGATTTTCTCCAAAATTGGTACGGGGGAGTTTTCGGAGTCGCATATGACAAATCTAAAATAATTTTTAAAAAATTCAATATGGCGGATCCAATATGGCGAACGAAAAATCAATTTTATCCTATTTTCTCTAAAATTGGCATGGGGAAGTTTTCGGGGCTTCACATAAATAATCTGAAATTATTTTTAAAAATTGGTACGGGAGAATTTTCGGGGTCACATATGACGAATCTAAAATTATTTTTAAAAAATTCAACATGGCGTATCCAATATGGTGGATAAAAACTTAATTTATTTTCTTTAAATATCGATATTGGAAGGTTTTGGGGCCTATATTTCCAATCTAAAATTAGTTTGAAATTTAAGATAGTGGATTTTCAATGACAGACTAAATATTCGTTTAACCCCATTTTAATGGTATTTGGAAAACTTTAAGAACTAAAGAATTTTTAGTGGTTCATTTTAAGG
Source organism: Diaprepes abbreviatus (assembly GCA_034092305.1). Taxonomy (NCBI): domain Eukaryota; kingdom Metazoa; phylum Arthropoda; class Insecta; order Coleoptera; family Curculionidae; genus Diaprepes; species Diaprepes abbreviatus. Next base: position 179,327 of record JASJET010000344.1, on the reverse strand, counting down.
TGATTTACAACTTTGGATAAAATGGGTACTTTTTTGCCAGTTTGGAGTAATTGCGAGGTACACTAATCTCGATTAGTACTTAGATCAAATAATTTATGAATGTCATAAAGAATTCTAAAACTAAAAATAGAAAAATAAAATTTTTATTAAAAAATTGAACCGACTTCTAAAAGTGCTCTAAAAAGTGAAAAATAACCATAAATTTTTTTATGAAATTGAACTTTTTGAAATCGGCGCCAAATTATTTGTACACGAAATAAATAACTACTAATATATACAAATTATGGTAAGAAAGCAAATACAAATAAAGTATTTTTAATCTGTTTATGCAAATCACATTTTGTTAGGTATTAGTTTGGCGCCGACTTCAAAAAGTTCAATTTCATATAAAAATTTAGGGTTATTTTTCACTTTTTAGCACACTTTTAGAAGTCGGTTCAATTTTTTAATAAAAATTTTATTGAGGATGTAAATAGCGAATATAAAATTATTTTAAGAAAATCTAATACATCAGATGCAATATGACCGTTTAGAAATTTTAAATTTCTGGATTTCATTTAAAATTGGTACTAGGGGGCTTTGAAGGGTTTAGATTTAGATTAGATTAAGACGTTAAAATTATTTTTTTGAAATTTAATATGGTGGATCCAATATGGTAGGAAGAAAATTTTACCTTATTCGCATTTTTTCAAATTTGGTATTAGGGGGTTGGTGTATTACGAATATGAAGTTAATTTTTTACAACTATTAGTTTAATAAGATACAATATGAGGGACTAAAAATTTTACATTTTTCGGTTCTATATAAAATTGATATTGCGGGGTTCTTGGGGGGTATACAAACTCAATATACAATATAAAATATATCGGGCTAAGAAATTTACGTCTCAAATTCATTAAATATCGCTATTGGAAGGTTTTGGGGAGTATATTACCAATCTAAAATTAATTTTAAAATTAAGATAGTGAATTTACTATGACAGACTAAATATTTTTTGACACAATTTGATTTACAATCCTGGATAAAATGGGTACTTTTTTGTCACCTTGGAGTCATTGCGAAGTACATTAATCTCGATTAGCACGTAGTTCAAATAATTTATGAATATCATAAAGAATTCAAAACTAAAAATCGAAAGATAAAATTTTTATAAAAAAATTAAACCGTCTTCTAAAAGTGCGCTAAAAAGAGAAAATTAACTAGACATTTTTATATGAAATTGAAATTTTTGAAATCGGCGACAAATTATTTTTAAATTAAATAAATAACTACTAATATATACAAATTATGGTAAGAAAGCAATTACAAACAAAGTATTTTTAATTTGTTTATGCGAATCACATTTTGTTAGGTATTAGTTTGGCGCCGACTTCAAAAATTTCCATTTCATATAAAAATTTATAGTTATTTTTCCCTTTTTAGCGCACTTTTAGAAGTAGGTTCAATTTTTTTATAAAAATTTTATTATATTATGAAATTAATTTGGATACGATGCATCTTAATAAAAAAAAAACTTTTATAAAATTGCGGCTTGTATTTTATCGTTAAAGAATGCATTCTTTCGAAATTAGATTACCCCTTATCATAACACAGCACAGCAATAAAATAAATTCACAAAATTATCTCAGCCTTGTCTTTGAGGAAAGCAATAAAAATGTTGCTTTACTTTTGAAGCATCACGACTCTGTATTTGAAAGATTACGTTAAAATTAGTTCATTTGTTGTATTTATTTATTTATCGGGATTTGTATATTTCGAAAGTGTAGTTCTACTTTTTTCCGGAAGTGTATTTATTCTGCTTGATAAGATAACACGGTGAAAAAATTGAGACAATTTATATTTACATTTTAAATAAACATTATTTTCTGTGTATATTATTTAATAGGAATGCCTAAAAAATACCCCTGGGAGTGCCAAGAAATAAACAAAAAATTGTAAAAAATCGACAGAAAACTAAACTAGGAAAAACGTATATAGATATAAAACTAGTTAAGATAAAAATGGGAACCTTCTTACCTGTAATAGGTATAACTTATTTACTTATTTAGTAGTCACTTTTGTTACTCAAAATCCTTATTCCTCGACGGTAACAACGAAACAACACTAAAAGGTTTTCTTACGATTAACTACCTATAATAATTAAAAGAAAAACAAGCAAAAGTCGAAAAATTCAAGGTGAAATCATATTAATTAAGTCAATTTAAAGATTATTTTTTTGAGTTGTTTTAAAAATTCATATTTGTAAGATTTTAATAATTAAAAATGCAAAAATATAATCTACGTTTTTGGCTTTTTTATAAAAATTAAATAGCGATTTTAAAATTTTTTTTGAACATTATTTATTAAGTTTTAGGGATTTTATGCAGGGCGATTTTATGCAGGGACATAATAGTCATTTAGTTAATAATCACCTGCAAAACTTGTTTTATAACCTAATACATTTCAAGGCGAAAACATTTAAGATGGCTTACAAAGATATTGCGATAAAAAAGTCATTATTACCATAATAATAAATAAAATGTAGTTCACTTCATTATCATATTACTTGTTTTTTTTTAATCTATATTTCTGTTCTCTGAAAAACGTCGGTATATCAATTCTATAGATGTTCCCGCTAGAAAAGTTTATTCGGTCAACAAACAAATTTATAACGAAGTACTAAATTCGCTTGCAATATCAAGTAAGAAAAGGCAACCAAAGGATTCTGTACCATTTTAGTACTATAGACCAGCGGTCCCCAACCTGTTTTTCTGGCGAATCCCTTCTAAAAACCGGAAAAATTGGCTAACCCTCTGTGTGTGCGCTTTCGGGAAACGTCTTGGTTCTCCGAAGTAGAAGTTACCGACTGAGCAATAAAATGTTCCGTTAACCATTTGCAAAATAAATTTATAGTAATTGTAAGCCAATTTTTTCTGTATATAATCTTTGAAACCCGGTGGGAGGCCTTCATCAAATTCTGTTTTTTATTTACGCTTTTCAAATTCGTAGTGGTAGAAGAAAGTTACCAATAAAATTGCAACAAGTAAGGACGCAGACTGTCTCACCTTTTTCCGCGGAAGTAACTGACTTAACCACTCTCGCGCCATTTTTCGCTCCTACTTTTCCGGGTTTATTGTAGTGTTGCATATCAGATTTGTCTATATTATAAACTCTGTCTGGCTTATTCAGCCGATTATTCTCTATGAGAACTTTTGTCAACAGAGTGAAAAAGTTAGTTACTTCTGCCCTTTGCTCTTGCAATCGACAAACCCTCAGCACTCTTGGCAGTTATAGGAGGATTTCCTTCTATGAAACTTTGGAACCAAGCATGTCGACCCATTTCTATCTCAACGTCAAAGTTATGCATCAACTCTAACTTGTTCTTCTATCAGGAAGGGATCCTGCTTCTTCTAGCTTCATATCTTCACAAACTTGCTATAGGAGCTATTAAGGTTAAACTTAAAATTTTAAATGACATGACATATTTTTATTTGTGATCCACACACCAATACGTCAGTACTGGCTGAATCATACCCTGATATATCCTTCTTTTCTTGCGAAGTAGTAGATATCTGTTGGATTTCCATTGTCTTTATTTTTGTTGAATATCACGACGTTTCGGCTAGTAGTTATCTCTACCCGTTTTCAAGTGAAACTAAATAAATCCCTTAGCTACATGACTATTTATACTAAAGGTAAATGCAATGGAGTGTGACTGAGATGGGTGCAGTCATGCCTGCTATGCCAAAATCCCATTTTTATGCTGCATTCAGTTTTAGTTTACAATTATTAAGAAGTGGTTTCCACACTTCTCTTATATCTAAAGATGGTTTACTAAAACAACTCGGGTTCTGATGTATAACCGCGGCTTCTTTGAATTTCCGTTTTCTCCAATGTTGTTCTCGGTTTAGTATTTTAGCTTCTGACCATTTTATGTGGTGTCCATGAGTCCATGCATGGTTGGCGGCACCAGATTTTTCTGTTTCTCCTCGAGATGTGCATTATTGGTGTTCTTTGATCCTTACGTCGAGAGGTCTCTTTGTTTCACCAACGTAGGAATTGCCTTATTCACATTGTATCTGATATACACAGTTCTTCATGTCCCTTTGGAGTTCTTGGTTTGACCCTAGTAAGCTGACTTCTCAGAGAGTTATTGGAAGTGAAAACAACGTTGATTTTATATCCTTTCCCTATTCTTTTAACTTTTTCTGAAATGCCTTTAACATTGGAGATGTTCAATACTGGTTTTCGTTCTTCATTCGTTGTCGATATTGTCCTATTTCTGCGTTGTTCTACACATTTATCCACTAGATATACTGGGTATCCGTTGGCTGTCAGATCATTTTTAATGTAATCTATCTCTTTCATCAAGCTCTCGTTGGAGTTGCAGAGAGTTAAGGCTCTATCTACGAGATGTCTTATAATTCCTTGTTTGGTGTTGTTGGAGTGATTAGATGAATAATTAAGGTATTGTCCTGTGTGCATGGCATTTCTGTAAACCGAAGTTCGAATTTGTTTGCCATTTCTTTCCACCAAGGCATCTAAAAATTGTAATTTATTTTCTACTTCTTTCTCCATGGTGAGTTTAATAGTGGGGTTGATATTGTTGAGATGAAAAAGAAAGTTTCGAAGTTCTTCGTCATTTCCACTCCAAATAATAAAAGTATCGTCGACGTATCTGAACCATAACTTTGGTTTCTTAGTTGTGGATTCAATTGCAAATGTCTCGAACCATTCCATGAAAATATTTGCGATCACCGGTGAGAGTGAAGATTCCATTGATAGTCCATCATCCTGGATGTAGAATTTTTCTTTTTCTTGCAAATAGGAATTAGTCACACAACTTTCCAAGAAGTCCATAATGGCATGCGGTGATAAAGATGTTCTTTCCGCTAAGGTTTGGTCTTCTTCAAGTTTTTTTCTTATGATTTTTAGTGACTCCTTAACTGGAACGTTGGTGTATAGGCTTTCCACGTCAAAGCTAATAAAATGGTTTTCCGGTTGTACTTCTATTTCACGTATAATTCCTACGAAATGTTGCGAGTTCTTAACCCAGGACGATGTATTTCTTTATAATGGTCTCAGGATTGGAAGAAGAAATTTGGCAAGTTCAGAAGTCGGAGAGTTTCGGGAGCTCGTGAAAGATCGTAAAGGCATGTCTTGCTTATGTATTTTCGGAAGTCCATAAAGGTGTGGAGTTTTGCTATGGTGTGGCGTCAATTGAGTCCGGATCCTCTCAGGAATATACCATTCACGTTTCTTAAGGACGCAATAAATTCTTCCTTCAATTGCAGATGCGGGATCTTTAGCAAGAGATGTATAATTTCCTTTCCTTAAAACTTCGTCAATTTTTTGATTGTATGTCTCAGCATTCATTACGACTGTAGCATTTCCTTTATCCGCTGGAAGAATTTTAATACTGGAGTCCTTCTGTAGGTTAGCTAGGGCAGTTTCTCGTCTTTGTTGATGTTTGGTTCGGTTTTTCTAGATTTTTGTTGAATTTGGTCAGAATCACATTGGAGAAAACGGAAATTCAAAGAACCCGAGTTCCTTTAGTAAACCATCTTTAGATATAAGAGAAGTATGGAAACCACTTCTTAATAATTTCCTATTTTCTTTAGTATACCTTTATTATCTTTTTCGTCTTCATATATTGTACCTCCTAGGTATTCGTATTGTCTAAGGTTTCTATTATTCCTCTTTCTGTTTCGATGCCTTGTCTTAAGCCTCCTATAATCGTGTATTGTGTCTTTTGTATGTTTGTCTTCAACCCCCATTTAGTGAATTCTTTTATGAGTTTATTTATCATGTAAGTCGTCTTGCTGGTCTTCTGCCAGAACTACCTGATTGCATACAAGTGTGTGTCCTCTATCCATATCGCTATGAGCCTAAGTTTCGTCTATTATTTTAATTATTGACTGGTGTAATTTTGTTAGCTTCAAGTTAATGTATTGGATTATATTTTGGGGCAGGGTTGTAATATCATTTTATGTGCCCTATTTTTTTGTGCATTGCTCAATACATTTTTTTGATTCGATTTAATTTATGATGGAATACATCGTTCAGTTGCAGTTGTTCCAAGATCCAGTTGGTAAAAGTTTAAGCGCCGTCTGGGGTTGATAGGATGCAGTTTCTGAGTCAGCTAAATCTTGCAAGTAGCCTAATTTTACTTGACCGCTAAACAATTCTACTGTATATGGAATGTAAATATTGTTTTAATTTTAAAAATAAATATATTTATTATTTTTGTAGTTCTAAAAATGTCTAAGTAATTGTTTAATACTAAATTGATAATATATATATATATATATATATATATATATATATATATATATATATATATATATATATAATCGAAAAAAAACATTTTCTCAAGATAAAAATATTGAATGCATTATATTTCTTGAATATCGTCGATTTTCCTAGGGTGGTCAGTGCCTATTCTTGCTCCTTCCTAACTACGTCCATGTCGATCTCTTAAAGCGATAGTGGCTTAGGTTTATCACATCTCTCAATGAATATGTTCGTTCAAATTTACTCAAGAGTACGCTGAGTTCGTATCAGCAGAGGTTGCTTATTGTAAAACTTTCCCTAATAAATCTGAAATTGATACCGTTTTATATTTGACAGTGTAAAATTAACAATAAAAGTGGAGAAGTCACAGAAGATAGTTCAGTTTAATATTTTGATGTAAAAGTAATATAATTTTAAGGTTGAGTGGTACCTACTCCACTTCTCTTCTACCATAGGTTTCGAGGGGTGGAATGATATTTAATTTAATTGAAAATTATTAAGCATGGGTTCAGATATCCTTTGATATCCCAAGATCTGTATTGTGTTTAAGCATGTTTAAGGATTTTTCAGGCATTGGAAACAAACAAAACATATATAATATTAATATATTTCTTTTCACATCACCACAAATACAAGACTAATTAAATTAAGACTGCAGTAACCATGAAATTTTCTTTTACACCCACTGTAATTATCCTTTATGGAATTTTCTCCAAGTTTCCTATTAATCCACATTAATTTTCTTAAAATTTCCATAATATCCTAAAATATCATCATTCGTCAACTTCTCAGGCCGGAGTGATTCATCCACTCGTAGATTCCGTAAAGCTTCAAATCTGTCTTGTACCCTCTCAAAATCTTTTAGTAAACAATCTGAAAGACTGGGAATTAAATATCGTATTTTCAAAATGAAAAGTAAAAGTGCGGCAATGCCAATAGGTTAAGGTTCCGTAATCAGCTATTCGCCTATTTATGACAACCCTATAACTTTGTCAACTTTCGTCTTTTGAAATAGAATTTTGGAAAGAATAGAAGAATTTAATTAACTGAGAAATAAATATGCTAAAAAGGTACAGAAAAGCCAATAGACTGTCTACGGAACCCTAATATAACGCGCGTCCCACACGCACTTAACCGGTATTTTATTCTGCATACCATTTAATTCATCTAGTGATTTTTCTTCGCCTCCTATGTCTTTGGGCATCATGGATTTGCCGAAAACCTCATGCAAAATATCTGTGTTACTGTGAACTGTGATCTAAAATAAAAACAAAAGTGGGATCAGAGACATCTAAAAACTTAAGAAGGTAATTAAATACAGTTTGAGAAGTGAAAAACCTCAAAATCTAGATAGTTCCTAAGTTAAAAATAATAAAAGCATAAAAAATCTATTTAAAAACAAAAACATTTATTTACGTTCAACGCCTCATACAATTTCTAACTCATCATAATAATAACAACAACCTCCGGTCTTGCTTTCTTGCTGACTTGGTTTCTCCTCGCCGCCCGCCATGCCTCTTATCTTCAAAGGGAATACCGCCATGTGAAATACTGCTTACAATAATTTATTTGATGGGGGATGGGGATGGGGATAGATGTCGATATAGATATGGATATGGATATGGATATGGATATGGATATGGATATGGATATGGATATGGATATGGATATGGATATGGTTAGGGATAGGGATATGAATATGGATATGGATACGGACACGAATACGGATACGGATACAGATACGGATACGGATACGGATACGGATACGGATACGGATACTGATACGGATACTGATACGGATACTGATACGGATACTGATACGGATACTGATACGGATACTGATACTGATACTGATACGGATACGGATACGGATAGAGATACGGATACTGATAGGGATACGGATACGGATACGGATACGGATATGGATACGGATACGGACACGGATAGGGATACGGATACGGATACGGATACGGATACGGATATGGATACGGATACGGATACGGATACGGATACGGATACGGATACGGATACGGATACTGATACTGATACGGATACGGATACGGATACGGATAGAGATACGGATAGAGATACGGATAGAGATACGGATAGAGATGCGGATAGAGATACGGATAGAGATAGAGATATAGATATAGATAATTAACAAAAAAATATAACTCACCCTATTTCTAAGTTTTGGATTTAACAATGGCTTTATAATGGTGTTTAAAAGAGTTTCCAATATCGGGGAAAAGTTCACCAAATAAATAGAAGCAATTCGATTTGAGTACGCTTTCTGAAAAATAAATAAATAAATAAATAACTATACTATTCAGAATAAGTTATCGAAAGGTTGAAACGAAAGCATTTTCCTTAGAATTTTTTTTATTACAAAGAAGCTGTACATTCTATCGATTTTTTTAAAATAATACGGGTGGTCAGAAACATGAATATTTGTATGATTTTCTCTAAAATTTTTTGTAAAAATATTGTTAACTAGCGACCCGCCCCGGCTTCGCACGGGTGCAATGCTGATACTAAATACACTACAGAAAAACTGTGACTATTTATTTTATTTTTACAACAATTATTACATCGGCCTCCGACGCGCTATTTATAGGCACGCTGCCGCCGCCCCGGTCGGCCAGTACCGCCGCAAGCGCTACTTCCCGCAATTTTAAATCTGTAATATCTTCGAAAATATTCATTTAAATCTTGTGCTGTAAAGGACCATATAGATCTATATTAAATCAACAATGTATTTAAGCTATTTAATTGGATAAGGATTAATGCTGTATTGGTTAAAATCGCTTCAAAATTTGCCATTATTTGTCGTAAAAAGTAAATGACAAAAAAATGTTATTGTGGGATATCCATGAGAGATAGACATATACCATCGCGGAGTTTTCTGTAGACCTTTTCAATGTGTACAAATAATTAGTACATTATTTTGATAAATCTCGTAGGGTTCAGCCTGCGTTTGCAATGTAAGCGGAAAAAAATATGATAATTAACGACATCACATTAGAAACCTCAAAAATAACAGTATTTCTCCACTATTTAATGGATGTTATTATACATATAAACCTTCCTCTTGAATCACTCTATCTATTGAAAAAAACCGCATCAAAATCCGGTGCGTAGTTTTAAAGATTTAAGCATACAAAGGGACATAGGGACAGAGAAAGCGACTTTGTTTTATACTATGTAGTGATGAATCGATAGTTTTTTTTTTAATTTTTCAACTTTTGTTTGAAACATTTTTCGATACTACTCTTACATTTCGTGATAAACTCAAAAAACCGAAAATCGTGACCATTTTTGGTCCGCCATTTTTTTTGCACAAGTCTTTCAGAGTTACCATCCAGATATGTTTTATAAGATGCCGAAATGAACACATTCCTGCATTTTTGTTAATAAAACAGCTCTTTTTGGTCGAATTTTTGAGTATTAAGACTTGATAGAATTTTCAGATCTAAGCAAATATTTGTGAAGTTAAATGCTTAGTTTATTGGATTACCATGAAAACATTTCATGTATAACAACAAATTTACATGTAAGAAGTTAGAATTCACGATTTAATGCACTTTTCTTGTAGTAGCAAGTTAGGGAAACAATTTTTACGATAGATGACACACTCTTCATTAAAAAGAAACCATTGAGCTAATGATATTTTTTAGTTGATTTTAACATTTTTGATGTTGTTTCCGGAGACTTGGTAAAAGTAAATATTGTTTGTAATTCCAAACATATGAATGTGTATACATACTTCTAAAATAACTGAAGCTTTCTTTCCAACCATAATATTGAATTTGGGAATATGTCCAACAGTTACACTGACGCAATCAAAAATGCAATGATAACAATAACATGGGTCTTCTTGTACCAGCAATTCAAACAAGTTCAGCGCGTGTTCTACAACTTGTGCAGTGACAAAGAATTCCGGTCCAAAATTTGGATTAGTTTTTATGTAAATTACTCGTTTGAAATCTGGTGTCGGTTTGGGTAAAGGAACGCAATAAATTATTTTACTCTGTAGCGCCATCCTTGGGGATAATGGCTCATTAGCATAAAATTCTGGCATTAGAGACGTAGGGTGTAATACATATCTAGTTTTTGTTTCGCTTTTCGATGCTAAATTTGTTGAAGAGTATCACAAATCTGAGGATTCTGTCACCTAAAAAAATAAATAAATTTTAAAACAATTACGTACACTGAATTCCAAAATGGCGCATAAATTGAACATTCATTGATTAACCAAAGTAGAAGTTCATTTAAAAATGTACAGGGTGAGTCAACGATTGGATGAACTAGGTTTGTGCCTTTTCGGTGAAATTAACAAAGAAACTATATTTATTGTTTGATACAGTTTATTTTTACGCAGATTTTAAAAATATTTAGGACTCTACAGGGGTGAGCCAAAAAAACTAGGACAGCATAAAGTTGTATTTTTTTAAATAGAACACCCTATATACGAATCATATTTTCGATTTAGCTTATAATTTTAAATCTTTTTTATTAAGGGTTTACTATAACAAAACTTTATAGTTTCTGAGATAATTAAGTTTAAAGAAAAAAAGTCACATTTTCAAGCATCAATTCAATCCTAAATAACGTTTTCAATTTTGTGACAAATATATTCAAATTTGAAATTTAGCAAGGCCAAGGACAAGTAACATAAATTTTTACCTAATATTTGCAATAAAGCTACAGGGTGTTGAACACATCGGCTCAAATTTGAACAAGTTTAAATGAATAAATATCTTTTTTTTAAATGGTACACCCTGTATATTTTCATGTTATTTAATAGAGTAATAAAAACCCTAAAAGTTTGTTCAATAAATCCTATACCTATTTATAATAGTTTTTGAGATATTTCAGTTTTTATAATTTTCCATACTTTTTTACAGAAATAGTCTTCATTATCATAGTAGCCATGGCAAAAACAATGTAAAAGAACATTTTTCTGTGTGTCAAATTTATAACCGCAATCGCTTCTTTTGGTTTTTATGTAGTGTAGTTTGGTTTTTTTTGCATTCATCTTATATTGCAAAATGAATTTTCCAAAGAATGAGTTAATAGATATGATTTATACAATAGGAGAGGCTGAAAAAAATTGCCTTCTTGCTCAAAGAATTTACAAAATGAAGTATCCTGATCGACGCCAGCCTAATACCCATACTTTTCAAAACTTAATGCAAAGATTTGATTCTTCTGGTACTGTTGATTATCCAAAACGTAAAGTGGTCAACAAACCAGTAACTAATGAAGAAAAAGAACTACAAGTATTGTTAAATGTTCAGGAAAATCCTTATATTGGTAGCCGTCAGTTAGCAGCATTATGTGAAACAACACAATCCACCGCTAATCGTACTACCAAGAAATATAGGTATCATCCATATCACATGGAATTACACCAAGAATTGCATGGACAGGATTTTGAAAGTCGTGTAAACTTTTGTCGTACAATAAATGCGGAGATTCAATTAAATCCAAATTTATTATGCAAGGTAATGTTTAGTGATGAAGCTACTTTTAGAAGTAACGATACCGTAAATAGACGCAACATGCATTATTATGCCACAGAAAACCCATTTTGGATTAGAGAGGTGCAACATCAAAACCACTGGTCATTAAATGTTTGGTGTGGTATTCATCATAATCGAATTATTGGACCCCACTTTTTTAATGAACCACTAAATGGCCATAGTTACCTGAACTTTCTACAAGAACTACCCCAACTGCTTCAAGGTCTCGATAGGGATGAGCTCGACAGTATGTGGTTCCATCACGATGGTGCGCCTCCGCATTACCATCGTGAAGTTCGTGCGTTTTTGGACCAACGATATCCACAAAAATGGATTGGACGTGGGGGTTTCATTGAGTGGCTACCAAGGTCTTGCGACATCACCCCATTAGATTTCTTCCTATGGGGTTATATTAAAAATAAGGTGTATGTTAATCCACCAACAACAGTGGAAGATATGCGAAACAGGATTAGGGATACCTGTAGAACAATAACGCCACTAATTTTGTCCAGGGTCCGAGAAAATCTGCAAAAAAGACTAAATTTGTGCATTGCACAAGAGGGTCGTTTATTCGAACACTTATTAAAAAGAAATAATTAATCTCAGTATTTAATAGGTAATTTTTTTGTTTCAATTTAGTATAAAAGTAAATATATATTTGCCTTGTCGTTATTGTTGTGTTAATTTTTTCACATTATGTTTAATTAAACTATTGCCGTTGTAATATAACGAATAATGTATTTTCATCATATTTAACCACATTCTGTTTGTTTCTGTAGTTTCTTTTTATTATTTTACATGGCTACTATGATAATGAAGACTATTTCTGTAAAAAAGTATGGAAAATAAGAAAAACTGAAATATTTCAAAAATTATTATAAATAGGTATAGTATATATTGAACAAAACTTTTAGGGGTTTTTACTACTCTATTAAATAACATGAAAATATACAGGGTGTACCATTAAAAAAAGACATTTATTCATTTAAACTTGTTCAAATTTGAGCAGATGTGTGACACCCTGTAGCATTTATTGCAAATATTAGGTAAAAATTATGTTAACTTGTCTTTGGCCTTGCTAAATTCCAATTTGAATATATTTGTCACAAAATTGAAAACGTTATTTAGGATTGAATTGATGCTTGAAAATGTGACTTTTTTTCTTTAAACTTAATTATCTCAGAAACTATAAAGTTTTGTTATAGTAAAACCTTAATAAAAAAGATTTAAAATTATAAGCTAAATCGAAAATACGATTCGTATATAGGGTGTTCTATTTAAAAAAATACAACTATATGCTGTCCTAGTTTTTTGGCTCACCCTGTAGAGTCCTAAATATTTTTAAAATCTGCGTAAAAATAAACTGTATCAAACAATAAATATAGTTTCTTTGTTAATTTCACCGAAAAGGCACAAACCTACTTCATCCAATTGTTGACTCACCCTATATATCGTTCCTGTCTTAATATTTTTCATAAGTACCCGTCGTTTATGTGGGAAAATTTTTAGTGGTTTGTGCAGTAAGTTGTTTGCAAAACATTACATGAGAGACATCCTACAATAAATAGTATTAGAAGAGCAGGGGGAAATTGACATCACATAAGAGAAAACTCCAATAACATAATGCACTTTTCAATTTTTTGAAAACTATAACTAATAAATAGATATCTGTTGGACTTCCATTGTCATTATTTTTTGTTGAATGTTACGACGTTTCGACTAGTAGTTATCTCTAGCCGTTTTCAAGTGAAACTAAATAAATTCCTAAGCTACAGTACTATCTATACTAAAAGTAAATACAGTGGAGTGTGACAAGCCAGAACATGGGGTAATAAGATTCACAGGGATAATATTCGCCAAAACACAAGAATAACTAACAAAACACAAAATATAATATTTTTCATACATATTAAAATTTTAGACGATTTACTGATAAAATGTAGTCAAATTATTTCTAGGAACATGTAAAATTACAATGAGTTTATCTTTGGGAAAATTATTGATAAATACAAAAATCGTAAATAGGATCTTTGGTAGAATTAGTTCCTGTACATTGAGCATATGTCCAGTCACTACATATCCTGCATCTACACCATAATTAATTAGATTTTCCAGATTCACAACAAATCATTCACATGTTGAATTCCTCACCGACGTAGTTACTACTATCATTGTCGCAGATACTATAACCATTACCAGATTCATCTTATGAACTGGTTTAATTTTAAATAGGAGTTTCTGAGTTTTTCCATTTGTTTCCTTAATATTTTTTTTTACTTCTTCTCTCTACATTTTTACCTCTTCCTTTCGGTTCTTTATTTTCTTCATAACATGTTCCTCATTGTTTTCTTCTAGTACAGTTTTTTTCCGAGTGGTAGTGTTTATTTGCGAATGTTGTTTATGTGTTCTTTTTCGAATTTCTCGGGAGGTTGATGGTTCTAGAGATATAAGTGCCAGAACAGAATTTAGTTCAGAAGAAGCAAAAAGGGCATTTGTAATAGATTCGTCATTATTTGATTGATTGTCACTGACAACACTTCGAACCATAGCAACAGAGTAATTAATAATTGGTTCTTCGATACAGGGTGAAGATTTGAATTATTATTATTATCTTCCTGATCATCTACAGAGTGTTTACTATGTTTGGAGGCAGCAGTATTTACGATATAATAGTTGCTGAATAGATTTGTATCAATTGGGCTCATACCAGTGGCACCAAAGCCACTTACAGCTTTATCAATTGAAGCTACTTTGCTATATGCTTTATGAAATAAACCTGATATGTCATATGGAGTAATTTTATCAAATTGTTTGATTTGAGAAATAGATCACATTCTCGATTTATGCCTTTTTCAGAGGGCTAAAGAATGTGATATCCAATGGCAGTAAACGGTGTGAGGAATGTGTTAAAGTTTTAAAAAATTTCACTCTTTAGAAATTTCAAAGTGTTATATTTTTACGAGAAATTTTCTGAAAAACATTAACTTTTTAATTCATAAAATTATATTGGAGAGAGGGGATTAGAAAGATACTGGAATCATACGAACTTACTGGGTTTTTCAGGAAAATGTGGTTGTGTTTCCGCCCATTTTCTTAATATATCGATATCTTCATACAGATTTCTTTAGTTTTATTGAATTCTTGAATATTTGTTTGTAGACCTCGTCTTCGTTGAGTTCCCTTAAATTTAGGGTCATTTTTCTTATGGGAATAAGTAACCTATAAAACAAATATCGTTCAAAAATTTTGCTTTTGTTAAACTTTCATTTAAAAAACAGTGAGTGGGTGGGATTAAGAGTTTAATATGTTAGTTTTTAGTTTTTTGTTTTATTAACTGTTTAAATAAGAAAAGTTGTGGTTCATATCTCGGGAACAGTCGTTGTAGATCTTGGGAACAAAATTTCTATTAATAAAATACAGGTCAAGTACGTGTTAGAGAGACATTATGTTGGAATTCCTTAACAGTTACCAGCATTGTTAGTTTTTTCTGATATTTTGTTAACTGGAAGCATGAAGTTGCAAAATGTTATCACAAAAGGCATATTGAAATTTGAACGTAATAATTTTCGTTAAAAAGATTTATTTAATGTTCTTTTTTAGAATTTTTTATATTTCTTAAATTAACCGTTGGAAGACCAAAGAGGACAGCGTTAAACTATGAGGTATATACCGAAAACAAGTTAGAACTGCGATTGAAAAATCCTATATTTAAATATAGACCGATAAAAAGTTGTACAGGGTGAGTCAACGATTGGATGAAGTAAGTTTGTGCCTTTTCGGTGAAATTAACAAAGAACCTATATTTATTGTTTGATACAGTTTATTTTTACGCAGATTTTAAAAATATTTAGGACTCTACAGGGTGATCCAAAAAACTAGGACAGCATAAAGTTGTATTTTTTAAATAGAACACCCTATATACGATCATATTTTCGATTTAGCTTATAATTTTAAATCTTTTTTATTAAGGGTTTACTATAACAAAACTTTATAGTTTCTGAGATTGAGAAGTTTAAAGAAAAAAAGTCACATTTTCAAGCATCAATTCAATCCTAAATAACATTTTCAATTTTGTGACAAATATATTCAAATTTGGAATTTAGCAAGGCCAAGGACAAGTTAACATAATTTTTACCTAACATTTGCAATAAAAGCTACAGGGTGTTGAACACATCGGCTCAAATTTGAACAAGTTTAAATGAATAAATATCTTTTTTTTTAAATGGTACACCCAGTATATTTTCATGTTATAGAGTAATAAAAACCCTAAAGAGTAATAAAAACCCTAAAAGTTTTGTTCAATATATCCTATACCTATTTATAATAGTTTTTGAGATATTTCAGTTTTTCTTATTTTCCATACTTTTTTACAGAAATAGTCTTCATTATCATAGTAGCCATGTAAAATAATAAAAAGAAACTACAGAAACAAACAGAATGTGGTTAAATATGATAAAATACATTATTCGTTATATTACAACGACAATAGTTTAATTAAACATAATGTGAAAAAATTAACACAACAATAACGACAAGGCAAATACATATTTACTTTTATACTAAATTGAAACAAAGAAATTACCTATTAAATACTGAGATTAATTATTCTTTTTAATAAGTGTTCGAATAAACGACCCTCTTGTGCAGTGCACAAATTTAGTATTTTTTGCAGATTTTCTCGGACCCTGGGGACAAAATTAGTGGCGTTATTGTTCTACAGGTATCCCTAATCCTGTTTCGCATATCTTCCACTGTTGTTGGTGGAATAACATACATCTTATTTTTAATATAACCCCATAGGAAGAAATCTAATGGGGTGACGTCACAAGACCTTGGTGGCCACTCAATAAAACCCCCCCACGTCCAATCCATTTTTGTGGATATTGTTGGTCCAAAAACGCACGAACTTCACGATGGTAATGCGGAGGCGCACCATCGTGCTGGAACCACATACTGTCGAGCTCATCCCTATCGAGACCTTGAAGCAGTTGGGGTAGTTCTTCTTGTAGAAAGTTCAGGTAACTATGGGCCATTTAGTGGTTCATTAATTCGATTATGATGAATACCACACCAAACATTTAATGACCAGTGGTTTTGATGTTGCACCTCTCTAATCCAAAATGGGTTTTCTGTGGGCATAATAATGCATGTTGCGTTATTTACGGCACCGTTACTTCTAAAAGTAGCTTCATCACTAAATATTACCTTGCATAATAAATTTGGATTTAATTGAATCTCCGCATTTATTGTACGACAAAACTTTACACGACTTTCAAAATCCTGTCCATGCAATTCTTGGTGTAATTCCATGTGATATGGATGATACCTATATTTCTTGGTAGTACGATTAGCGGTGGATTGTGATGTTTCACATAATGCTGCTAACTGACGGCTACCAATATAAGGATTTTCCTGAACATTTAACAATACTTGTAGTTCTTTTTCTTCATTAGTTACTGGTTTGTTGACCACTTTACGTTTTGGATAATCAACAGTACCAGAAGAATCAAATCTTTGCATTAAGTTTTGAAAAGTATGGGTATTAGGTTGGCGTCGATCAGGATACTTCATTTTGTAAATTCTTTAAGCAAGAAGGCAATTTTTTTTGAGCCTCTCCTATTGTATAAATCAATATCTATTAACTCATTCTTTGGAAAATTCATTTTACAATATAAGATGAATGCAAAAAAAAACCAAACTACACTACATAAAAACCAAAAGAAGCGATTGCAGTTATAAATTTGACACACAGAAAAATGTTCTTTTACATTGTTTTTGCCATGGCTACTATGATAATGAAGACTATTTCTGTAAAAAGTATGGAAAATAAGAAAAACTGAAATATCTTAAAAACCATTATAAATAGGTATAGGATAAATTGAACAAAACTTTTAGGGTTTTTATTACTCTATCAAATAACATGAAAATATACAGGGTGTACCATTTAAAAAAAAAAGATATTTATTCATTTAAACTTGTTCAAATTTGAGCCGATGTGTTCAACACCCCGTAGCTTTTATTGCAAATATTAGATAAAAATTATGTTAACTTGTTCTTGCCCTTGCTAAATTCCAAATTTGAATATATTTGTCACAAAATTGAAAACGTTATTTAGGATTGAATTGATGCTTGAAAATGTGACTTTTTTTCTTTAAACTTAATTATCTCAGAAACTATAAAGTTTTGTTATAGTAAACCCTTAATAAAAAAGATTTAAAATTATAAGCTAAATCGAAAATACGATTCGTATATAGGGTATTCTATTTAAAAAATACAACTTTATGCTGTCCTAGTTTTTTGGCTCACCCTGTAGAGTCCTAAATATTTTTAAAATCTGCGTAAAAATAAACTGTATCAAAGAATAAATATAGTTTCTTTGTTAATTTCACCGAAAAGGCACAAACTTACTTCATCCAATCGTTGACTCATCCTGTATATTACATTAAAATACTGATAAATTATCATTGAGAGAAATATTTATTACACATGAAATAAAATCCACAAAATTATCTTAGCCTTGTCTTTGAGGAAAGCGATAAAATGTTACTTTACTTTTGAAGCATCACGACTCTGTATTTGAAAGTTTACGTTAAAATCAGTTCATTTGTTGTATTTATTTATTTATCGGGATTTGTATATATTTCGAAAGTGTAGTTCTACTTTTTTCCGAAAGTGTATTCATCCTGCTTTGATAAGATAACAGTGAAAAGATTGTTTTTTGTGTACATTATGTAATAGAAATGCCTAAATAGTATCACTGGGAGGGCCAAGCAATAAACAAAAACTTGAAAAAAAAACTAAAGTAGGAAAAACGTATATAGATATAAAATTAGTTAAGATAAAAATGGGAACCTTCTTACCTGTAATAGATATAACTTATATACTTATTTAATAGTCACTTCCGTTATTCAAAATCCTTATTCCATGACGGTAACGAAACGACACTAATAGGTTTTCTTATGATTAACTACCTATAATAATTAAAAGAAAAAAAAGCAAGAGTCGAAAAATTCAAGGTGAACTCATATTAATTAAGTTGATTTAAAGATTAATTTTTTGAGCTGTTTTAGAAATTCATATTAGTAAGATTTTAGTAATTAAAAATGCAAAAATATAATCTACGTTTTTGGTTATTTTTATAAAAATTAAAAAGCGATTTTAAAACCTTTTTAAACATTAGTTATTTACTAAGTTTTAGGGTTTTTATATAGGTTATATTCTGGTAGTAGATCCTGTAATAATAATATTTTCTCGTTTGAAAAAAGGTCGCTTAAAATCAAGATACTCATATATTATTTATAGATTTAACTGAGGCCTATGATAACATCCCTATAACTAAACTGTGAGAAACGATGATGACAAGAATATAAATCATTCACTTAATAGAGCTTTACAAAATCTGTGTACTGATTCAATTTCAAAAATCAAAATGGGGAACAAGTTATCTAAATCCTAAAGACAGGGATACTGGATCTTACCCACATTATTCAAAAAATATGTCAAAGAAGCTTTATCAAAACGGAATGTCATAGAATCGGAATACTGCTAACAGACACAGCCATATATATATATATATATATATATATATATATATATATATATATATATATATATATATATATATATATATATATATATATATATATTGCAAGTTACCGATGATCAAACAGGCCGAGCAGGTGGCACAGAAGATTTTGAATACATGGTAAGAAAACTACGAAAAACGTATGAGGAATGAGGTCTGTCAATAAGCATTCATAAAACAAAATATTTATGCATAAGAGATAATGAGAGTATCTTCCGATTTATTGATAATACAGAAGTAGAAGAATGCAACGATTACAAATGTTTAGGAATCATCACTACATAGTATAAAACAAAGTCGCTTTCTCTGTCCCTATGTCCCTTTGTATGCTTAAATCTTTAAAACTACGCACCGGATTTTGATGCGGTTTTTTTCAATAGATAGAGTGATTCAAGAGGAAGGTTTATATGTATAATAACATCCATTAAATAGTGGAGAAATACTGTTATTTTTGAGGTTTCTAATGTGATGTCGTTAATTATCATATTTTTTTCCACTTACATTGCAAACGCAGGCTGAACCCTACGAGATTTATCAAAATAATGTACTAATTATTTGTACACATTGAAAAGGTCTACAGAAAACTCCGCGATGGTATATGTCTATCTCTCATGGATATCCCACAATAACATTTTTTTGTCACTTACTTTTTACGACAAATAATGGCAAATTTTGAAGCGATTTTAACCAATACAGCATTAATCCTTATCCAATTAAATAGCTTAAATACATTGTTGATTTAATATAGATCTATATGGTCCTTTACAGCACAAGATTTAAATGAATATTTTCGAAGATATTACAGATTTAAAATTGCGGGAAGTAGCGCTTGCGGCGGTACTGGCCGACCGGGGCGGCGGCAGCGTGCCTATAAATAGCGCGTCGGAGGCCGATGTAATAATTGTTGTAAAAATAAAATAAATAGTCACAGTTTTTCTGTAGTGTATTTAGTATCAGCATTGCACCCGTGCGAAGCCGGGGCGGGTCGCTAGTTTTTGATAAATCGGGAATAATGGATAAAGAAATTCGTTCAAGAATTATCCAAGCTAAAAGGGTGATAAGATGCCTAAGTGGGATACTATGAAGCAAACATATTAACAAAGGATAAAATAAAATATATACTACACAATGACAAAAAGTTGTTTAATTTATGGGGTTGAAACTTGAAGACTTACAGAAAGATATTAAAAATGAAGCTGTAGAAATGGATGAGGGATTGGTTGGTAGCAAGGATCTGGAGATCAGTGTATTGGTAACTGATTGTAACTGTGATGGATCGAGGAAGCATAACTTGAAAATGTCGGCTGAGATGTTGGCGAAACGTCGTGAGGATTTTTCTACTGAAGAACGGATTGAAAACCTGATTCGTACAATCATTTTTACGCCATTTTTCAAATTATTTTTCAAAATTGCAGAATTATATTCTCAAAAAATATGTTGCATCTACTGTTATAATTCGCTTTAAAAGTTTTTAACTTCACCGGTACATGATTTTTATTTTTTTAGGCCACGATGTTACACAATGTATTTTTCTATGAGAACACACATATTATAATTGTTCTGCTAGAAAAAATAAGTAGAAATGTGGTATTAGCAAATGAACATAACAATTATTTGTTATAATATGGTAAACTTTGACCTATCCTAATACATTTCAAGGCAAAAACGTTTAAGACGACTTACAAAGATATTGCAGTAAAAAAGTCAATATTACCATAATAATAAATAAATGTAGTTCACTTCATTATCATATTACTTGTTTTATTTTTAATTAGATAGATGTTTTTTTTTATTTAGATGTATTATAAAACTTTCCTTAATGAATCTGAAATTAACACTTTTTTATATTTGACAGTGTAAAATTAATGATAAAAGTGGCACATATTTTGATATAAAAGAAATATATTTTCAAGGTGAAGTGGTACTTACTTACCCTACCTTCTTTCTACCATGGGTGTCGAGGAGTGGAATGATATTTGATTTAATTGAAAATTAATAAACATTGATTCAGATATTCTTTGATATGCCAAGATCTGTATTGTGTTTTAGCATGTTCAAGGGTTTTTTAGGCATTACAAACAAACATAACACATATAAAATTAATATATTTCTTTTCACATTATTACAAATACAAAAATAATTCAATTAAGATTGCAGTCATTGTAAAATTAGGTTTTACACTCACTGTAATTATCCTTTATGGAATTTTCTACAAGTTTCCAATTAATCCACATCAATTTTCTTAAAATTTCCATAATATCCTAAAACATCATCATTCACCAACTTCTCAGGCCGGAGCAATTTATTCACTCGTAGATTCCGTAAAGCTTCAAATCTGTCTCGTACCCTCTCAAAATCTTTTAGTAAACAATCTGAAAGACTGAGAATTAAATATCGTATTTTCAAAATGCAAAGTAAAAATGCGACAATGCCAATAGGCTTAATCAGCTGTTCGTTTCTTTATAACAACGCCATAACTTTGTAATCTTTAGTCTTTTGCAAAAGAATTTTGGAAATAGAAGAATTGAATTAACTGAGAAATAAACATGCTGCAAAGTTACAGAAAAAAATTAAAATGCCAATAGTCTGTCTACAGAGTCCTAACATAATGCATATCCAACACGCACCTGGTTAGTTTTGTACTCTACATACCATTTAACTCTTCTAGTGATCTTTCTTCACCTCCTATGTCTTTGGGCATCATAGATTTACCGAAAACCTCATGCAAAATATCTGTTTTAGTATGAATTGTGATCTAAAATAAAAACAAGAGTGAGACCAGGGACATCAGGAAACTTAAGGAGATGAATAAATAAAGTTTGAGATGTAAAAAATCTCAAAATTTAGATAGTTTCTAAGTTAAAAATGATTTATTTGAGTCCAACTCCCACATGCACTCTTAAGAATTAAGCCACCATCACAGCATTCTCCAGTTAGTTTTGACAAAAAAATTTCACCTTTATGCCTATAAGTTTTAGCGGACTCAAGAACTACAGCTTACCAATAATAAACAGCGAAGAAATTTTTACCAACTGGATCATGAAAAGCAACGTCAGTGTAGGACTTGTAAAAGCTATTAAGTCAGGAAAATTCTACGTCAAAGATCAGAATAGGAAATAAACTTACAGATGGATTTCAGATCAATAAAGGTCTCAAACAAGGATGCTGCCCTTTTTAAAATATACGTAGATCAAACATTAAACACATAGAAAAAAATGCCGGGAAATGGGTATCCTATTTGGGAATAAAACTATCTATTGTCTGTGTTTATCCGATGATCAGATCGTACTGGCACAAGACTTCGATGACTTGGAATATATGGCAAAGAAATTAATACATGAGTAACAGAAGTAGAAGTACAAATAACCCAAACTGAGAACATGCGTGTAGTTGGAGAGACCCGAAACCTTATTCTGGAAGACAGGCAGCGCATCAGATACTGCACAAATCCAAATACTTAGGGAATAATTTCACACAGGTCGCAATAGCTGAAAAAGCAATAAATGAATGAAACACATAGGGTAGAAAAACAGTTAAACCTATAAAAACAATTCCATATATATATATATATATATATATATATATATATATATATATATATATATATATATATATATCTAAGCTAAAACAAAAAGCTCATTTATAATACTACTGTTAAAAGTATAGTCACATAAAGCTTTGAAGCCTGGCAACTTAAAGAAATCTATAAAAAAAACCGTATAAAAAAAATTAAATCGGTTGACGTACAAGCGAATAGTGTGCAAAAATGTCTTGTAATAATGCATAATATATCGGCCTCGAACTTTGGTATGTCAAATGATTACCCTATAGTGTGATACATCATTTTAAAGGACGTACGATCTGCTATCCAACGATGTCAAAAAAAATTAAGTTAATAGACGTTATAGGCAATTAGGATGCAAAAATTTGTGTTAAATATAAGCAGTTTATTCAGTTTTATTCAGTTGAAGAAAATTATTTTATTAAATGTTCAAAATGTGCGCCGTTATTTGCGAGACAATAAAAAAGCCTATTTTGAAATTCCCCACGAACATTGGCATGGGTTTCTCTGCTAATTCCTCTACATTCCCGAACAATTCGATCTTTTAAGTCGTCAATATTTTCAGGTGGGGTTTTATAAACCTTGCTTTTTAAATACCCCCAAACAAAAAAGTCTAGAGAGGTTAGGCCTGGAGACCGTGCTGGCCATTCAATTGCACCACGTCTGCCAATCCACGTCCCTGGAAAATGTTCATCAAGCCACTCTCGAATTGCCAAAGCGTAGTGCGGGGGAGCTCCATCTTGCTGGAAATGCAAATTATTTTCATTTAGTACCATAACAGCATTTTCATCCACTTGATTTTCTAAAGATTGCACAATGGCAGGGTATATTGTGTTTTCTAAAAGGTTTAAATAAATTTGCCCAGTTAAATTATCTTACAAAAAAAATGGCCCGATGATTTCATTGCCATAAATTCCTGCCCACGGGATATTGAGTATGCCCTTCTCGGAAAAGGTGCGGATTTTCATTATCCCAGTATCTGCAGTTATGTCTGTTAACCAGTCCATTTAGAAAAAAAGTTGATTCATCACTAAAGCAGATATTCTTAGGTAAATGGGGGTCCTCGTCAATTCGTTGGCACATTAATTCGCAAAATTGAATTCTCCTATCAAAATCGTCTTCTCTGAGTTCTTGAAGAATTTGAATTTTGTAGGGAAAAAACTTATTTTGTTTTAAAACTTTATGCACAGAGCCAGCAGAAATGTTGGTTAAATCTGCGACCTTTGAGATGGATAAAGTTGGATCTATTGCAAACTGTCCTAGTACCTCGATTTGGCATGCTTCATCTACAACCCTTTTCTCAATATATTTTTTATTACAAACGGATCCCGTTTCTTCAAACTTTCGTACCAATTCGAGTACATATTTATGGCCCACGTTTTTGTCTTGATGCCTCTCGTTAAATGCTCTGGCGGTTCTACACCGATCTTCAGCTCCATAGAGAAAAATTATTTCTATTCTTTCGGCTAGCGTATACACCATTTATATTCACGTTTCAACTAGGCGTCACAATGACAATTTTAACAATAATAAACAACTGGTGTTTAAAGATCTTAAAAATTTTATTTATTGCAGTGATTTTTTGTACCTATCAGGTACCGCAAAAAATATCATTGAAATAAATACACTAGATTGATTAGACTGCAATGAATTTTGCGATTAATTTTAAAACAGGCTTAGTTTTTTTCTCGCAAATATTTTAACTGTTTATTATTTTAAAAAAATATTTATTTTAAATTTAAAATAATATTTTACTCTATGAAGTAGCCATTTGACATAATAAAGTTTAATGTGATAAGGTGTCTATTATTACCACACATCTTTTCTTACTATTCGCTTGTTCATCAACAGATTTTGTTTTTTTTTATTGGCTAAATAGGAGATAGTATGCCCTTTAAAATGATGTATCACACTATAGGGTAATCATTTGACATACCAAAGTTCGAGGCCGATATATTATGCATTATTACAAGACATTTTTGCACACTATTCGCTTGTACGTCAACCGATTTAATTTTTTTTATACGGTTGGATAGACAATTTTATGCTGCTTACAATGATGTGTCACAAGGTGGGGGTTCCCATTTGACATATCAAAGTGAGGTTAGCTGGAGTTGAGGAGGTGATTGACAGACTTTTAACAAATGCAAAATTAAACTTCCCCCTATATATCTAAATTGACGTATTTTTTCTTTTTTTTAAATTTTTCTATTTAACAAAGTTATTAAGGATGGTTCGTTTTGAAATGAAGGCACTGTATATATATATATATATATATATATATATATATATATATATATATATATATATATATATATATACAAGGTTATTAACCTAATACAACACGGGATATTGCGGCCAAAATACTATATTCAAAAAGTTTTACTTTTGGGATATATGGGGGTTTAATATAGTTACTTTTTAAAATTATTTTTATATTATTCAGCATGTCTCAAAAGCTCTGACAGTGTTCTAGTTGTGTTTTTTTCAATAGTACTCCATTTATATTATTGCTTTGTTGAATTCTCCGATAAAAATAACTGTCTATAAGAATTATAGTACCTAAACCTTAAAGATTTTTACATAATTTGAATTTTGCTAAAATCTAATCTATTTTCATGTTTCAAATACTTAAGAAATATTTCAATTTTGTACTCGAAATTTACAGTGAAGTGTTACAATAATTCATGTTTTATATCTCAATTATAATAAACTTGCTATATTATACAGGGTGTCCAAAAATTTAAACTAATCAAATAAGAACTTTTAAGTGGCTATAACTTGATTAATTTAAATAGAACGCTATATTTTTTACCTTACCAGAAAATGTATCTTTTAAACACCTATCGAATGGTATAAGAGTGTTTTATAGCTAAGTCTTCGCGTTTTCACCGAATACGTCAAATAATCGTTTTCTTCTTTCTAAACTGACACATTAAATGAATTATCTGGCATTTCTAAATGCCATAGGCAACTAGATACGTTAGAACATCTATTCAAAAAACACAAAATAGTGCAGAAAAAGATTATTTGGCGTATTCTGTGAAAACACGAAGACTTAGCTATAGAACACCCTTATACCATCCGATAGGTATTTAAAAGATACATTTTCTGGTAAGGTAAAAAGTATACCTTTCTGATTAAATTAATCAAGTTGTAGCCACTTAAAGTTCTTATTTGATTAATTTTAATTTTTCGACACCCTGTATAATAAAGCAAGTTTATTATAATTGGAATACAAAATATGATTTATTGTTATATTTCACTGTAAATTTCGAGTACATAACTGAAATACTTATTAAGTATTTAAAACATGAAAATTAGGTTAGATTTAGTCAAAATTTTTGAGATATTTCAGTTTTTCTTATTGTTCATACTTTTTTACAGAAATAGTCTTCATTATCATAGTAGCCATGGCAAAAACAATGTAAAAGAACATTTTTCTGTGTGTCGAATTTATAACCGCAATCGCTTCTTTTGGTTTTTATGTAGTGTAGTTTGGTTTTTTTGCATTCATCTTATATTGTAAAATGCATTTTCCAAAGAATGAGTTAATAGATATGATTTATACAATAGGAGAGGCTCAAAAAAATTGCCTTCTTGCTCAAAGAATTTACACAATGAAGTATCCTGATCGACGCCAGCCTAATACTCATACTTTTCAAAACTTAATGCAAAGATTTGATTCTTCTGGTACTGTTGATTATCCAAAACGTAAAGTGGTCAACAAACCAGTAACTAATGAAGAAAAAGAACTACAAGTATTGTTAAATGTTCAGGAAAATCCTTATATTGGTAGCCGTCAGTTAGCAGCATTATGTGAAACATCACAATCCACCGCTAATCGTACTACCAAGAAATATAGGTATCATCCATATCACATGGAATTACACCAAGAATTGCATGGACAGGATTTTGAAAGTCGTGTAAACTTTTGTCGTACAATAAATGCGGAGATTCAATTAAATCCAAATTTATTATGCAAGGTAATGTTTAGTGATGAAGCTACTTTTAGAAGTAACGGTGCCGTAAATAGACGCAACATGCAATTATTATGCCACAGAAAACCCATTTTGGATTAGAGAGATGCAACATCAAAACCACTGGTCATTAAATGTTTGGTGTGGTATTCATCATAATCGAATTATTGGTCCCGACTTTTTTAATGAACCACTAAATGGCCATAGTTACCTGAACTTTCTACAAAAAGAACTACCCCAACTGCTTCAAGGTCTCGATAGGGATGAGCTCGACAGTATGTGGTTCCAGCACGATGGTGCGCCTCCGCATTACCATCGTGAAGTTCGTGCGTTTTTGGACCAACGATATCCGCAAAAATGGATTGGACGTGGGGGTTTCATTGAGTGGCCACCAAGGTCTTGCGACATTACCCCATTAGATTTCTTCATATGGGGTTATATTAAAAATAAGGTGTATGTTAATCCACCAACAACAGTGGAAGATATGCAAAACAGGATTAGGGATACCTGTAGAACAATAACGCCACTAATTTTGTCCAGGGTCCGAGAAAATCTTCAAAAAAGACTAAATTTGTGCATTGCACAAGAGGGTCGTTTATTCGAACACTTATTAAAAAGAAATAATTAATCTCAGTATTTAATAGGTAATTTTTTTGTTTCAATTTAATATAAAAGTAAATATGTATTTGCCTTGTCGTCATTGTTGTGTTAATTTTTTCACATTATGTTTAATTAATCTATTGCCGTTGTAATATAACGAATAATGTATTTCATCATATTTAACCACATTCTGTTTGTTTCTGTAGTTTCTTTTTATTATTTTACATGGCTACTATAATAATGAAGACTATTTCTGTAAAAAAGTATGGAAAATAAGAAAAACTGAAATATCTCAAAAACTATTATAAATAGGTATAGGATATATTGAACAAAACTTTTAGGGTTTTTATTACTCTATTAAATAACATGAAAATATACAGGGTGTACCATTAGAAAAAAGATATTTATTCATTTAAACTTGTTCAAATTTGAGCCGATGTGTTCAACACCCTGTAGCTTTTATTGCAAATATTAGGTAAAAATTATGTTAACTTGTCCTTGGCCTTGCTAAATTCCAAATTTGAATATATTTGTCACAAAATTGAAAACGTTATTTAGGATTGAATTGATGCTTGAAAATGTGACTTTTTTTCTTTAAACTTAATTATCTCAGAAACTATAAAGTTTTGTTATAGTAAACCCTTAATAAAAAAGATTTAAAATTATAAGCTAAATCGAAAATACGATTCGTATATAGGGTGTTCTATTTAAAAAAATACAACTTTATGCTGTCCTAGTTTTTTGGCTCACCCTGTAGAGTCCTAAATATTTTTAAAATCTGCGTAAAAATAAACTGTATCAAACAATAAATATAGTTTCTTTGTAAATTTCACCAAAAAGGCACAAACTTACTTCATCCAATCGTTGACTCACCCTGTACATATATTTACGTTTTTCATATATTAATTTATTTCAGTTTCCTATAACTCTTTGTTCACTGTGTTAAATTTAATGTATTTCTCTGCATATTTATTACTTATATATATATATATATATATATATATATATATATATAATAATGTTATATTTAAAATAACAATATAAATTGTCTCAATTTATCCATCCCGTTGACTATTAAAGTTAGTAAAAAACTAATGTAACAGTCGAGAGCTGCTTTTTAGGGACACCAATAATGTAATAAACAGAACCTAAAAATTTTCTTTTGTTTTGAAGATAAAGGATAAAATTCAAAAATTGACAATTTTTATTATTTTAGAAGATATTGAAGACATTTTAAACGATTTGTTTTAATTAATTAATTAATAAAAATATATAACTCACCCTATTTTTAATTTTTGGATTTAAAAACGGTTTTATAACATTATTTACAACAGTTTCCAATATCGGCGAAAAGTTCACCATATAAATAGAAGCAACTCGATTTGAGTACGCTTTCTGAAAAAAATAAAAATAAAAAAAATTTAACTAAACTATTGAGAATAAGATATCAAAATGTTGAAACTAAAGCAATTTCTTCAAAAGTCTTTTTATTACAAAGACTAGCGACCCGCCCCGGCTTCGCACGGGTGCAATGCTGATACTAAATACACTACAGAAAAACTGTGACTATTTATTTTATTTTTACAACAATTATTACATCGGCCTCCGACGCGCTATTTATAGGCACGCTGCCGCCGCCCCGGTCGGCCAGTACCACCGCAAGCGCTACTTCCCGCAATTTTAAATCTGTAATATCTTCGAAAATATTCATTTAAATCTTGTGCTGTAAAGGACCATATAGATCTATATTAAATCAACAATGTATTTAAGCTATTTAATTGGATAAGGATTAATGCTGTATTGGTTAAAATCGCTTCAAAATTTGCCATTATTTGTCGTAAAAAGTAAATGATAAAAAAATGTTATTGTGGGATATCCATGAGAGATAGACATATACCATCGCGGAGTTTTCTGTAGACCTTTTCAATGTGTACAAATAATTAGTACATTATTTTGATAAATCTCGTAGGGTTCAGCCTGCGTTTGCAATGTAAGCGGAAAAAAATATGATAATTAACGACATCACATTAGAAACCTCAAAAATAACAGTATTTCTGCACTATTTAATGGATGTTATTATACATATAAACCTTCCTCTTGAATCACTCTATCTATTGAAAAAAACCGCATCAAAATCCGGTGCGTAGTTTTAAAGATTTAAGCATACAAAGGGACATAGGGACAGAGAAAGCGACTTTGTTTTATACTATGTAGTGAAGCTGTTCATTCTATAGGTTTTTTCAAATAATACTGGTTTCGAGAAACATCAACAAACTTATGGATATGATTAAGAAGTAATTAACTAGATTTTTTTTTCATATTAAACTCATTTTTTGATGGAGCAATTTGTCATATATAATGACGACTAAATCTATACAGTAGCCTGATTCACAGGATATTTACCATTCACATAATTCTTTTAGCTGCTGTAATTTTTAAATGTGCTTAATACCATTGGTTGCATTTTATAATCATTACGTTTTTATAACAATTTAAATATTATTTTACCACTTTTAAAAATTGCTGATATAATATCGCAGCCGGTTATGGCATGAGCAAAAGTATTTTACTGTACAAAATGAAATCAATAAGATTTTTTAAAAAAATTGATCCGACTTTTAAAAGTACCCCGAGAAGTGAAAAATAACCATAAATTTTAATATGAAATTGAAATTTTGAAGTCGGCGCCAAACTAATTCCTGACAAAATGTGATTTACATAAACAGATTAAAAATACTTTATTTGTAATTGCTTTCTTACCATAATTTTATATATTAGTAGTTATTTATTTCATTTACAAATAATTTGACGCCGATTTCAAAAAGTTCAATTGAATTTTTTATAAATATTTTGGATGCGTTATGTACTATCCCGAAAACTCCCCCACACCAATTTTGGAGAAAACCGGACAAAACTAAATTTTTTCGTCCGCCATATTGGATCCGCCGTGTTACATTTTTTAAAAATAATTTTAAATTCGTTGGGTACGACCCAAAAATTTCCACATACCAATTTTGGAGAAACGTGGACAAAATTAATTTTTTTGCCGCCATATTGTCGGCGCCATCTTCGATTTTACTGCACCAATTTCATCCAAAAAAATATAAGAACTTCCTGAACATAACATAAAAAATTTCATTCAAATCAGTGACGCCGTTCCGAAGTAATCGGTGTACATACTTAAAAATAAAATTTTTATAAAAAAAATTGAACCGACTTCTAAAAGTGCGCTAAAAAGTGAAAAATAACTATATACAGGGTGATTCAAAAATCGATCACGAAACTTAAGGGGGTGATTCTACTTGACAAAATAAGGGTAGAGCTTTATATAATTTTTTTTCAAAATGTCATTCGTTTTCGAGTTACAAGCCGTCCAAGTTCAAGTTTTTATTTCTTGTTTTTTGAATTACTCGCTTACAGGAAAACCGATTTGACTAATATTTGAAAGATAGGCTAAGTCTTCTGCGCTTCATCATTTTAGTAACAATTCACATTGATTGTTTGCCGCTAGAGGGCACTTTACCTACATTGAAAATTGTTTTTT
The DNA here is from genome assembly GCA_034092305.1 of Diaprepes abbreviatus. Classification (NCBI taxonomy): domain Eukaryota; kingdom Metazoa; phylum Arthropoda; class Insecta; order Coleoptera; family Curculionidae; genus Diaprepes; species Diaprepes abbreviatus. The sequence goes on along the minus strand of JASJET010000344.1, from coordinate 148,258 downwards.
TGTCATAATTTTTTAGTGTTGACAGCTACAGTAGTTTTTGGCATAATTTCTGAAAGACTGATGCCAGGCATTTAAGAAAGGTGCTCTTTATTTACATCGCTAAACCCAACGGTTTAGACGTAAATCACCCTTAAAAATTAAGTGGTAAATTTACTTTTCTCATTTCATTACCACCAGCTACCAGGTAAATAGCTATCAAAGTATACTAGAGCTGTCAGTTTAACATCAAATAAATTCGCTTTTTAAACTATTTAATTTATAATCTTAAAATAACTAATAATGGCTAATCAGTAAATATTCATATTATGGATTATTGCGATATAAATTTAATTGATAAAAATTAATGAAACAGTACTAAACAAACTAAAAAAGATTCTCAAAATGTCCCCCATTTTCTTCCATACATTTCCTAACACTCTTCAAAAAATGTCGCCTAACTCGATGAAAAATTCCTGGTGTTTCTTTAATAATTTGGCACTTTTCGATTATCCTGAAGCGAAGATCCTCGACGTTGATTACTGGAATATCGTACACCAATTGTTTCAAATGACCCCAAAAGAAAAAATCCATAGGATTAAGGTCTGGTGACCTCGCTGCCCATGCCAATGGTCCACTTCGTCCTATCCATCGCTCAGGATACGTTGCATTCAAATACTGTCGGACACGTATACTAAAGTGGGGCGGAGCTCCGTCTTGGAGGATCCACATGTTGGCCCTTACTTCCAATGGCACATCTTCCAGATACAATGGGAGACGATTTTGGATAAAATCTAAGTATACGTCACCAGTTAATGGGCCATCAAAGAAATGAGGACCAATAAGGTAATCTCCTATTATCCCTGCCCACACATTTAGTGAAAATCTACGCTGATGTTTCGTTTCTACCACATTGTTTGGGTTCTCGTAAGCATATGTGTGGATGTTGTGTAGATTTGTTATGCCATCACGAGTGAAACCAGCTTCGTCAGTGAATAATATGACGCCAATTAATCGATTATCGTGTTCATACTTAGCTAGGATCTGATTGCACATTTCCAACCGTCTCGGCCGATCATCGTCATAAAGAGCCTGCACCTTTTTTGAATGAAACGGGTAGAGTTGTTCTTCTCTTAGTATCCTCCATGAACTAGCCTGACAGAGCCGCACTTCATTCCCAATTTTTCTAGTACTAATACCTGGATTATCTTCAATAATTTCAAGCACTCTTTCTTCTTGTTGCACGTTTCTAGCAGTTCTAGGTCTTCCCCTATTTCCATTATAACTTTTAAAGGAACCACATTCTGCAAGCCTCCTGTGCACACTGGAAAATGTTTGAGCATGAGGGATATTTCTTTCCGGATAACTCTCCATATAATATCTTCTTGCCAACTCTGCATTACCATTTGCTTTTCCATAACAAAAATGTATATCGCAATAATCCATAATATGAATATTTACTGATTAGCCATTATTAGTTATTTTAAGATTATAAATTAAATAGTTTAAAAAGCGAATTTATTTGATGTTAAACTGACAGCTCTAGTATACTTTGATAGCTATTTACCTGGTAGCTGGTGGTAATGAAATGAGAAAAGTAAATTTACCACTTAATTTTTAAGGGTGATTTACGTCTAAACCGTTGGGTTTAGCGATGTAAATAAAGAGCACCTTTTTTAAAGGCCTGGCATCAGTCTTTCAGAAATTATGCCAAAAACTACTGTAGCTGTCAACACTAAAAAATTATGACAAAAAAACAATTTTCAATGTAGGTAAAGTGCCCTCTAGCGGCAAACAATCAATGTGAATTGTTACTAAAATGATGAAGCGCAGAAGACTTAGCCTATCTTTCAAATATTAGTCAAATCGATTTTCCTGTGAGCGAGTAATTCAAAAAACAAAAAATAAAAACTTGAACTTGGACGGCTTGTAACTCGAAAACGAATGACATTTTGAAAAAAAATTATATGAAGCTCTACCCTTAGTTTGTCAAGTAGAATCACCCCCTTAAGTTTCGTGATCGATTTTTGAATCACCCTGTATTTTTATAAGACATTGAACTTTTTGAAGTCGGCACCAAACTAATATCTGACAAAATGTGATTTGCTTAAGCAGATTAAAAATACTTTATTTGTAATTGCTTTCTTAACATAATTTGAATATATTTGTAGTTATTTATTTCCTTTCCAAATAATTTGGCGCCGACTTCAAAAATATCAATTTCACATAAAAATTTATAGTTATTTTTCACTTTTTAGCGCACTTTTAGATTTTGGCTTAATTTTGTTTATAAAAATTTTATTTTTCGATTTTTAGTTTTGAATTCATTTTGATATCCATAAATTTTTTGAATTAAATACTAATCGGAAATTAGTGTACCTCGCAATGACTTCAACCTGTCAAAAAAGTACTCATTTTATCCCAAGTTATAAATCACTCTAAAATGAACCACTAAAAATTCTTTGATTCTTAGATTTTTCCAAATAAAAGGAAAATTGTGTCAAACAAATATTTAGTCTGTCACTATCTTAAATTTCAAATTAATTTTAGATTGGTAATATAGGCCCCAGAAACCTCCCAATATCGATGTTTAAAGAACCTGAGATGTAAATTTCTTAGCTCGATATATTTTATACTGCACTAGCGACCCGCCCCGGCTTCGCACGGGTGCAATGCTGATACTAAATACACTACAGAAAAACTGTGACTATTTATTTTATTTTTATAACAATTATTACATCGGCCTCCGACGCGCTATTTATAGGCACGCTGCCGCCGCCCCGGTCGGCCAGTACCGCCGCAAGCGCTACTTCCCGCAATTTTAAATCTGTAATATCTTCGAAAATATTCATTTAAATCTTGTGCTGTAAAGGACCATATAGATCTATATTAAATCAACAATGTATTTAAGCTATTTAATTGGATAAGGATTAATGCTGTATTGGTTAAAATCGCTTCAAAATTTACCATTATTTGTCGTAAAAAGTAAATGACAAAAAAATGTTATTGTGGGATATCCATGAGAGATAGACATATACCATCGCGGAGTTTTCTGTAGACCTTTTCAATGTGTACAAATAATTAGTACATTATTTTGATAAATCTCGTAGGGTTCAGCCTGCGTTTGCAATGTAAGCGGAAAAAAATATGATAATTAACGACATCACATTAGAAACCTCAAAAATAACAGTATTTCTCCACTATTTAATGGATGTTATTATACATATAAACCTTCCTCTTGAATCACTCTATCTATTGAAAAAAACCGCATCAAAATCCGGTGCGTAGTTTTAAAGATTTAAGCATACAAAGGGACATAGGGACAGAGAAAGCGACTTTGTTTTATACTATGTAGTGATATAGAGTTTGTATAAGCCTCAAGAACCCCACAATATCAATTTTAGACAAAATCGGAATATGTGAAATTTTCTGTCCCTCACATTGTATTTTATCAACCTAATAGTCGTAAAAAATTAACTTCATATTCGTAGTACACGACCCCGAAAACCCTCTAATACCAAATCTGAGAAAATGCAAATAAGGTAAAATTTTCAGCCCACCCTATTGCATCCGCTATATTGAATTTCAAAAAAATTGTTTTAGGTCTTAATCTAATCTAAATCTAAACCCTTCACAGCCCGCTAGTATCAATTTTGGATGAAATCCGGAAATTTAAAATTTCTAACTTTACATTCGCTATTTACATCCTCAAAAACGATTCAATCCCACCTTTGAACAAAATCGAAAAATGTAAAATTTTTAGTCCGCTATCTTGGATTTGCCATATTGAATCCTAAAAAAATACTTTTAAATTCATAATTTACACCCTCAAGGACCCACAATATTAGTTTGGGAGAAAAATCGAAAAATGTAAAATTTTTAGTCCGCTATCTTGGATTTGCCATATTGAATCCTAAAAAAATTCTTTTAAATTCATAATTTACACCCTCAAGAACCCACAATATTAGTTTGGGAGAAAAATCGAAAAATGTAAAATTTTTAGGACACCATATTGTATCTGCCAGATTGAGTTTTTCAAAAAATATTTTAAAATTCATAATTAACACTAACAAAAATACCCCAATACTGATTTTAGACAAAATCGGGAGATGTAGAATCTTTAATCCGCCTTCTTTTACAAGTCGGTTAAAAATTTAGGCAAACATTTTTACCAGTAGATTACACTGTTCATTACTATTCAGATAATGATATCTTTTAATTGATTTTAACATTTTTGCAGTTATTACTGAATACTCTTTTTAAAGTTAATATTATTCGTAATTCCAAAGATATCAATGAGTATACATACTTCTAAAATAATTGAAGCTTTCTTTACAACCATAAAATTGAATTTGGGAATATGTCCAACAGTTACATTGCTGCTATCGATGATACAATGATAACAATAACATGGGTCTTCTTGTACGAGCAATTCAAACAAGTTCAGTGCGTGTTCTACAATTTGTGAAGTGACAAAAAATTCCGGCCCAAAATTTGGATTAAGTTTTAAGTAAATTACTCGTTTGAAATCTGGTGTCGGTTTGGGTAAAGGCACGCAATAAAGTGCTTTGCTCTGTAGTACCATCCTTGGGGATAATGGTTCACATGCATAAAATTCTGGCATTAGAGAACGTAGGGTGTAGTACATATCTAGTTTTTGTTTCGCTTTTTCGATGCTAAATTTGTTGAAGAGTATCACAAATCTGAGGATTTTGTCACCTAAAAAGATAAATAAGTTTTAGAACAATAACACACACTGTGAATCTGAAAGTGACGTATAAATTGAATGTTCATTGGTAAACTAAATTAGAGGAAGGGAAACAAGAACCCTTTCAGTCCATATATATATATATATATATATATATATATATATATATATATATATATATATATATATATATATATATATATATATATATATATGAATGGTTTGGTTATTCCGGATTTCAATCCGCTCGTTCAAAAAATGTTGTTTCAACACTACATTAGTATAATGTGTATATATCCCCTGCTATTGCATCTCTTCTTCTTCTTCATGTGCCCTGTCCGTTGCGAACGTTGGCTATTATCATGGCAATCTTGATTTTGTTTGCAACGCTCCTGAACAGTTCGGCGGATGTTAGTCCAAACCATTGACGTAAGTTTCGGAGCCATGAGTGTCTTCTTCTTCCGGGTTTGCGTTTGCTATCTATCTTTCCTTGGAGTATTAGCTGAAGGAGACGGTATTTGTTATGCCTCATTACATGACCAAGATATTCTAGCTTCCTCCTCTTGATCGTCGGTATAATTTCCTTTTCTTTCCGTATACGGCGAACTATCTCCACGTTGGTGATGTGTTCAGTCCAGGATATTTTCAGGATACGTCGATACACCCACATTTCAAACGCTTCCAGCCTCTTCAATAGAGTTTCCGTCACTGTCCATGCTTCCGCGCCATACAGCAAGACAGGAAATACGTAGCATTTAGCAAGTCTTACTTTTAATGGAAGAGATATGTCACCATTCATGAACAAACTTCTCATTCTGTTAAAGGTCGCTCTGGCTTTTTCAATTCTAGATCGTATTTCGGTGGTTTGGTCCCATCTTGTGTTAACAACTGTGCCGAGGTATACATATGAGTCGACATGCGCTATTATTTTATTATCTATTATCAATTGTCTGGCTGGTTGTTGATTTTTGCTAATTAGCATCCATTTTGTTTTATTTATATTTAGATCGAGTCCTTTTTCCTTGCTAGCTTTCTGGACCTTTTCCATGAGACATTGTAACTCATCTATGCTGTTGGCAAGTATAACTGTATCATCAGCGTATCTTATGTTATTTATTATCTCTCCATTTACTTTGATGCCTACGTCAGTTTCTTCCAGTGCTTTTCTAAAAATTTGTTCTGAATAGATATTGAAAAGTAGAGGAGACAGGATACATCCTTGTCGTACGCCTTTCTTAATTTGGACGTTTTCAGTGAGCATATTGCCTATTTTCACCCTAGCCGTTTGTCCCCAATAGAGATTTGCCACCATTCGGATGTCCTTGTAGTCAACACCTATGTTTTGGAGCGTTTGTAATAGTTGGTCATGTCTCACATTGTCAAATGCTTTAGAGTAGTCGATAAAGCACATGTAGACATCTTTATTCATATCTCTGCACCGCTGTAATAATACTTGCAGGCAAAATATAGCCTCTCTTGTGCCGAGAGCATTTCGGAACCCAAATTGTGACTCGCTTATGTTTTCTTCGCATTTATTGTATATTCTGTTGTATATGACTTTGGTCAGGACTTTGGTAATATGGTTAATTAGACTTATCAGCCTGTGTTGACCACAAAGTTTGGTGTACGGCTTTTTAGGTATGGCAATGAAGGTTGATTGGAGCCAGTTTTCCGGAATTTCGCCGCTGTCATATATGTTGTTTAAAAGTGAAGTCAGAGTATCCAAGAATTGATTATCCATTTCGCACAGCATCTTTAGAATTTCGCCATGAATGTTATCTGGGCCTGGAGTTTTATTATTTTTGAGAGACCATATGGCTTTCTGTACCTCTGACTTAAGAATGGGAGGTCCGGTTTCGATGTTTTTAATGGTATATTCATAATGGCGGTCTGATGCAAAAAGTTCTTCCACATATAATTTCCATGTTTCGAGTATCTTCGACGGCTCTGATGTAAGGTTACCGTCAGCATCAGCTATGGACGTAGCTGTACCATTATAATTTGTCTTCTTTGTCATTTCTTTGATCTTCCTATGCATGTTTTGATAATCATATTTCTTCTCGCATTGCTCGATCTCTATACATTTTGCAGACAACCATCCTTCCTTCGCCTTTCTAATTTGTGTTTTTATTTTTTTGTGTATTTCGTGATATTTTAATTTGTTCTTATTTTTATATTTTCTTCGTTCTTCCATCATATCAAGGATATCTTCCGTCATCCAATCCTTCTTCTTCTCTCTATCGTGCATTAATAGTTGCGTGCATGTTGTGTGGATAGCCTGTTCAATCTTGTCCCATCTTGATAGTGGTTCTGATGTATGTTCGTTAATTTTGTCTATTTCTTTGTTTAGAGAATCTTGTATCTGTTGTTTAATTTTGACATCAGAGAGCTTTCCTATGTTTATTTTCTTGTTATTGATTTTCTTCTTAACACGCTTTAATCTGACTTCGATTTTGCAGACAACTGGGTTGTGGTCCGACGGAACATCGCCCCCCGGGTAGGTGTTTGATGATTTAATAGCGTTCTTGTATCTTACTGGTATTGCATCTCACACGGAGGAATCCGTGAAAGCCGTATAAATATATATATGCCATCCGGCGAGAAATCGGTGAAGCCGTGTTCAGTGTTGCATGCTTCCTTCTGATCTGTCCTTTGCACAAATAGGAGCATGTCGGTACCCTGACGAGTCTAGTAGAGACGAAATATGTACCTCTGCCGTATCGCTGTGGCGGGGAGGCTAAGTTTTTGACTGGCTTCTCGGTATGGTGGTACAGGTAGGCCATCATCTCGATGGTGGTGCATATCCACTCATGGATGTTTGCGATTACATTTTCCATTTCTTGCCTACTTCTCGCGGTGTGTATCAGTGTCTGAATATCGTGCAATCCCGTCTGATATTACAGAGCCAGGACATCTTCTTTCTTCCAATTCCTCTCTTGCCCTCGATCTTGCTTTCAATCATCAACTGTAGGAATTGGTATCCCTCATTTCGCATGATGTGCCTAAGGTAGGCCGTCTTCCTTTTCTTGATTATGTTGAAGAGTTCACGTTCTTTCCCAATACGTGAGAGAACTTCTTCATTGGCCATTCTCGCTGTCCATGATATCTTAAGAATTCTTCTATATATCCGCATCTCGAAAGCCTCTAATTTATTGATAGCGCCTGTCTTTAATGTCTAACCCTCCACACCATAAAGAAAATCGGAATAGGATAAATTGTGTTTTTGTAGCAATTTATTCAAACTGTGTAACTTCTAACAGCGAAAGGATATGATGGAGTGAAGTTTACATTTACTGTTCGCTTTTTACTCCATTTACTCACGGAGTTGCATATATATGTACATTTGCTGAATGTGATTTCAGCACTACAAGAGCATAATGTGGATATAACCACTGCTATTGCATCTCACACGGAGGAATCAGTGAAAGCCGCATAAACATATATATATATATATATATATATATATATATATATATATATATATATATATATATATATATATATATATATAAAAATTTAATTTTCTAAAATTTTTTCTTAAACCATCTTTCTATATAAATGTCTGGTAACTTCTTTGGATTAGGTTTCAAAAATTAATACTACTATTCTGTGCTTGACGTTGAAGTATCTGGGATTATTAATTTTAATTTTTGTTTTTTAATGTCACATTATTTTATTCAATTGATATTTTTAATTAATTTTGTACCATTTAAGTGTTAATTCTAAGTCTTATGAGTGTGCGTTTGTGACCATGTTAGTTGTATTTTGTTATTATTTTAGATTATACTTTTGAAAAAGTCTACTAGGTTGGGCGAAACGTCAAGCACAGAATAGTAGTATTAATTTTTGAAACCTAATCCAAAGAAGTTACCATATATTTATATACAATACTAGCGACCCGCCCCGGCTTCGCACGGGTGCAATGCTGATACTAAATACACTACAGAAAAACTGTGACTATTTATTTTATTTTGACAACAATTATTACATCGGCCTCCGACGCGCTATTTATAGGCACGCTGCCGCCGCCCCGGTCGGCCAGTACCGCCGCAAGCGCTACTTCCCGCAATTTTAAATCTGTAATATCTCCGAAAATATTCATTTAAATCTTGTGCTGTAAAGGACCATATAGATCTATATTAAATCAACAATGTATTTAAGCTATTTAATTGGATAAGGATTAATGCTATATTGGTTAAAATCGCTTTAAAATTTGCCATTATTTGTCGTAAAAAGTAAATGACAAAAAAATGTTATTGTGAGATATCCATGAGAGATAGACATATACCATCGCGGAGTTTTCTGTAGACCTTTTCAATGTGTACAAATAATTAGCACATTATTTTGATAAATCTCGTAGGGTTCAGCCTGCGTTTGCAATGTAAGCGGAAAAAAATATGATAATTAACGACATCACATTAGAAACCTCAAAAATAACAGTATTTCTCCACTATTTAATGGATGTTATTATACATATAAACCTTCCTCTTGAATCACTCTATCTATTGAAAAAAACCGCATCAAAATCCGGTGCGTAGTTTTAAAGATTTAAGCATACAAAGGGACATAGGGACAGAGAAAGCGACTTTGTTTTATAAAGGGTTTTCCAATAAGAGGTGTCATTTTGAAAAGCCCGCTATTTCGGTAGATGTCACTTTTGAAGCTGTAAGTTTTTGACGTTTGACAAGTAGAAACTACGCCATAAATAAAGATGGAACGATACACGCTTCAACAACGCATTGAAATTATTAAAATTCACTATAAAAATGGTGAAAATTTGGCAGAGACGGTTCGTAAAACTCGAACATTTTTGGGTCGTCATGAAGCACCTTGTCGGAGCGCAATAAAGAAATTGGTGAAAAAATTCGAGCTGTTGGAACAAGTTAGTTATGTGAAGAAGAAAACCCGTGCACGTCGCTCAAGAACAGCCGAGAATATTGCTGCTGTAGCCGAAAGTGTTGAAGAAAACCCAGGTTTGTCCATTCCTCGTCGTTCTTTGGAATTAGGAATTCCACAAACGTCATTACACCGTATTTTGCATAAAGATTTGGGTCTTAAGGCTTATAAAGTTCAGTTAACGCAAGACCTCAAGCCGGCCGATCATCAACAACGTCGTGCCTTTGCTGATTGGGTTCTTGAAATGCATGAAAATGATCCGGAATTCCATCGAAAAATCATCTTCAGTGATGAGGCCCATTTCCACCTCGGTGGCTTCGTCAACAAACAAAATTGTCGCATCTGGGGCTCGGAAAACCCAAGAGTTATTGTTGAAAAGCCTCTCTATCCTGAACGTGTGACTGTTTGGTGCGGTTTATGGTCCGGCGGGGTCATTGGACCTTACTTTTTCGAAAATGAGGCTGGAGCAACAGTTACGGTGAATGGATTGCGCTATCGAGAGATGATTAATGATTTTTTATGGCCGGAATTGGATGGTATTTATCTGGACCACGTTTACTTTCAACAAGACGGCGCTACGTGCCACACAAGCAACGAAACCATTGATCTTTTACGGGAAAAGTTTCCGGGCCGTGTTATCTCTCGAAGAGGTGATCACAATTGGCCACCGAGATCTTGTGATGTGACACCCTGTGATTTCTTCCTTTGGGGCCACGTGAAAGACAAGGTCTACGCCAACAGCCCAGCGTCGATTCAAGACCTCAAAGATGGAATTCGTGAGGCTATCGAGGACATAGGGCAGCCACTTTGCGATTTGGTTATGGAAAATTTCATGAAAAGGATATGGTCCTGTAGGCATGGTCGTGGTGGTCATTTGGCTGATGTTATTTTCCATTATTAACGGCATACCTTCCTCTTTATAATGTAATAAATATCCGATCATTTATCTTAAAAAATGGCATTTTTCTTTGAATATCAAAATAACACCTCTTATTGGAAAACCCTTTACTATGTAGTGATATATATATTGTTCCGGACGGCCGATCTTCGGACATACACTGTATTATTGAACACACTATTCTTTCAAAATAATTTTTATTGTCAACCTTATTTTTGATACTTGTCAAACAATTTCAAGTTACGACCGACAAACTCTCAAATTACACTGACCGCGAAAGTCGATCTGGACCCTTTATATACTCGTTGGGTCGATACCGGAAGATTCCCTAATTCTCTAGAAGGATTTCCATACTACATGGGGTAATCAAAATAAGAAAAAGGAATAATCCGGCGATTTCTAGACCTTCTATCATAGTCATCTCCTGAGGAAATTAACAAAGGTAAAATTACTTAAATAAATTATGAATTCATAGCAAGTATACCTAAAACCTTACGAACTGCAAACACAAACTAATACTATGAAATATAAAATGCTACAAAGTTCGTTACATTAGATAATATACCTAAAACCCTACAAACTACGAATACAAACTAATACTATGAAATATAAAATGCTACAAAGTTCGTTACATTATAAAATATACCTAAAACCCTACAAACTACGAACACAAACTAATACTAAGAAATGTACAACGCTATAAAGTTTGTAACAATATATATATATATATATATATATATATATATATATATATATATATATATATATAAACATTCTTAAAATATTCAATATTTTTGTCCGTAGCATTCAAAATTTAACAATGAAGATACATAACGATTTAAAGGAATGTATATATATATATATATATATATATATATATATATATATATATATATAGAAACATTCTTAAAATATTCAATATTTTTGTCCGTAGCATTCAAAATTTAACAATGAAGATACATAACGATTTAAAGGAATGTATATATATATATATATATATATATATATATATATATATATATATATATATATATATATATATATATATATATATATATACTGGGTGTCAACAAATCTTTTAGACAAGTCATAATTTCTAGAGTATTATGTGTATCAAAATGAGAATTGGTACAGGTAAATGGTATGTGAAGGGGAGAGCTTTCGCATATTTTCCACTTTCCGGCCACTTCCGGTTTCACCGGAAATGGTCCCGGTTTTGAATTTTTAAATAGAACACCCTGTATATTTTATTATTACGTTTTCATTTCTAACTATTAATTTTCAAATGGCGACCCCTTTTTGACAACTACTTTTCGAACAAAGCATTCTTTGACGAATCTAACGGTACTAATTTATTTGCGATTGGATTAGACATAAGAACAGAAATTAAATATTATTAAGCAAAATACTGGATAATTTATTTACTTATGACAAGTGCGCCATGGACAGCCATGATGCATAATAATTTGCAACTGTTTTTATCGAGTCTTCTTTGGAAAACAAAGCACTCACTTAAGTAGATAATGACAGTGACATACGCTCTAAGAACAGGCGTAAAAGTTTTTTTCACTTTGAGTATACATTATTTTAAGGAAAATTTAAACTAAACTTTTACGTCTGTTCTTAGAGCGTATGTCACTGTCATTATCTACTTAAGTGAGTGCTTTGTTTTCCAAAGAAGACTTGATAAAAACAGTTGCAAATTATTATGCATCATGGCTGTCCATGGCGCACTTGTCATAAGTAAATAAATTATCCAGTATTTTGCTTAATAATATTTAATTTATGTTCTTATGTCTAATCCAATCGCAAATAAATTAGTACCGTTAGATTCGTCAAAGAATGCTTTGTTCGATAAGTAGTTGTCAAAAAGGGGTCGCCATTTGAAAATTAATAGTTAGAAATGAAAACGTAATTTTGTCAACTTGTCTTATTCCTGTCTTTCATACTAGTAACTAAAACTTTGCGATTGTATTTTTTTGACATCACCTAAGGCCCTTAGATTAGTTTGCGTCCGATCATGGCCACCTAGATGCAATTTTAAAAGTGGCTCTAAAAAAATAAAGTAGACGTAAAAAGTTTTTAAAATGTCACATTCTGATCTAGAATTGTCTCAGAAATCCAAAAATGTTAAAATATACAGAGTGTTCCATTTAAAAATTCAAAACCGGGGCCATTTCCGGTGAAACCGGAAGTGGCCGGAAAGTGGAAAATATGCGAAAACCTCCCCTTCACATACCATTTACCTGTACCAATTCTCATTTTGATACACATAATACTCTAGAAATTATGACTTGTCTAATAGATTCGTTGACACCCGGTATATATATATATATATATATATATATATATATATATATATATATATATATATATATATATATATATATAATGGGGATTTCATATAAAATAAAAATTGTTAATGTGGAATGTAATAATAACTGATTTTTATGACTTCTTTTTTTTTCTGTATGATAAATATTTCAAAAATGTTGAAAATTTAACTTTTAATAGAAATCGAAAAATAACCATATCAAGAAGCCTCAATCGTATTTTCTTTTCAAATCTATAAAGGAAAATAAATAATAATTTTTATTCAAAGCTCAAATTCTATTACTAATATATTGTATATAAGATATTTTACATATTAACAGCTTTCATTTACATAAGGTTTAAGGAATTTTGTATTGAAAAAAGTATAATTCAATGAAATTAATTATCCTGTTGACTTTTTTTCGCTTGTATTCGCCTGGATCGGTGTCACGTTTGAGGGTTCAACCACTTCTTGATTTGAATAATTTGTTGATGAAATCTTTGCCCGTGTTTGTCTGAAACTGAACCTAAATTGTCAGGGAAAAATTCCAAATGAAAGTAAGGAAAATGAAGCTTAAGTGACATGTCGCAACTTAACATCTTGTAAGATTGGATGTTCTTCAACCTTTTTTCGTCGTTTTATTTAAAAGTCTTTTTGTGTAATCACTACATAGTATAAAACAAAGTCGCTTTCTCTGTCCCTATGTCCCTTTGTATGCTTAAATCTTTAAAACTACGCACCGGATTTTGATGCGGTTTTTTTCAATAGATAGAGTGATTCAAGAGGAAGGTTTATATGTATAATAACATCCATTAAATAGTGGAGAAATACTGTTATTTTTGAGGTTTCTAATGTGATGTCGTTAATTATCATATTTTTTTCCGCTTACATTGCAAACGCAGGCTGAACCCTACGAGATTTATCAAAATAATGTACTAATTATTTGTACACATTGAAAAGGTCTACAGAAAACTCCGCGATGGTATATGTCTATCTCTTATGGATATCCCACAATAACATTTTTTTGTCATTTACTTTTTACGACAAATAATGGCAAATTTTGAAGCGATTTTAACCAATACAGCATTAATCCTTATCCAATTAAATAGCTTAAATACATTGTTGATTTAATATAGATCTATATGGTCCTTTACAGCACAAGATTTAAATGAATATTTTCGAAGATATTACAGATTTAAAATTGCGGGAAGTAGCGCTTGCGGCGGTACTGGCCGACAGGGGCGGCGGCAGCGTGCCTATAAATAGCGCGTCGGAGGCCGATGTAATAATTGTTGTAAAAATAAAATAAATAGTCACAGTTTTTCTGTAGTGTATTTAGTATCAGCATTGCACCCGTGCGAAGCCGGGGCGGGTCGCTAGTTAAGTATAAATTAGAGATCGTTTATAACCTACGCATTACTAAGTTTTAGTTCTTAAAAAAGCAATACTTCCACTAAAAATTTTCTGAAAAGCGAAAACTTAATTCACAAAATTGTAGTGGCGCAAGGATACTAGAAAGATACGGACAATTCACAAACTTACTTGGTTTTTCAGGAAAATGTGGTTGAGTTTCAGTCCATTTCCTTAATATATTAATATCTTCATATAGATTTTCTTTAGTTTTATTGAATTCCTTGAAAATTTGTTTGTAAACCTCATCTTCGTCGAGTTCCCTTAAATTTAAGGTCATTTTTCTTTCAGGAATAAGTCACCTATAAAAAAGATAGTATTCAAAAATTAACTTACATTATATTGAGGTTGTGGTCAATCCATTTTGATATTTTAAAACAGGGTGTTTTTAAATGGGATATTTTGCATTTGTCGAGATTTGCACCTTTTGAAAGCTCTACTTTTATCTGATAGTGTTTTCATTCCACTTGATAAGATAACACAATGGAAATATTGAGATAATTTATATTTTCATTTTAAATAAACATTATTTTGTTTGTAGTGTGTTCATTCTTATATTTAGCACCATACCTATAGGTTTTATTATAAGAGATGGAAACAAATTTTAAATACGAAAGAAGTATTTCTGTCAAATTATCTTTTAGATTTGTTTATGAAAAACAATAACGAATAGACAAATCGAGAAAAGAAATTTTCATTTTTTAACTTGAACACATTGTATATTCTTTACTAGAATTATTCTCATGCCAAGGTATGAGAAAAAAAAACAATTGCGGACAACGGCAAAAAATAATTTTTTTTGTTGTCCAGTATAATTAAAATTAAATAATAAATAAAACTAATAAAGTTTTTTTACCATAATATGATCCTTGAGAACTGGTATTATTGCTTCAAAAATTTCCATAAGGTTAATGGTATGAACTTGTAGGGAAATATCACAGCTGAATTTTAAATCCTTAAAAGTATTTTCAGTTGCCAAATAACGCAAAGTCATAGACAATCGTTGATAAAGTGAAATCGCTTATCTCATGACGGTGTTCTTTTTACCAACTGTAACAAATTTTCAAACTTTGCAATATCCAACCTCATATAATTTTGGCAATCCTTTTCTTCACTAAAGGTCCTTTAAAGGCCTTGCGTGAGTATAAACCGGCTCAAGGGGGGTATTTAATATTATTGCACAGTGAAAATATTGTGCAATATTATTATAGGTGTATGGGTCGCCTAATATGTTGATAAAATAGGTATTAGAAACCATATTGAAACGTCACAATGAAAATTTAAATAAAGCATTTGTTTTCCAGGCCTCTTCATTTTTTTTATATATCAGTTAATGAATAACACAGCCACACAAAAAAAAGTGTCGTGATCTGGGGACGAGACATATGTATTTTTATGTATTTTGACCCGCTGAATTTGAATCCATCATCAGAATGGTCCTAATGGGTCTTGTTTCAACCCTAACGTCAAAAAAATCTTAAAAATCACTGATTTTAGGAAAAATTGTAATAAACTGCCTCTTAGGCATATTTTTACCTAAAAACCAATGTTTGCAGAGTTTCAACCTTACAATTAACTGGACCTTATCTGACCTTACTTAACCTTACCAAATCTAACCTAACCTAATCACTACATAGTATAAAACAAAGTCGCTTTCTCTGTCCCTATGTCCCTTTGTATGCTTAAATCTTTAAAACTACGCACCGGATTTTGATGCGGTTTTTTTCAATAGATAGAGTGATTCAAGAGGAAGGTTTATATGTATAATAACATCCATTAAATAGTGGAGAAATACTGTTATTTTTGAGGTTTCTAATGTGATGTCGTTAATTATCATATTTTTTCCGCTTACATTGCAAACGCAGGCTGAACCCTACGAGATTTATCAAAATAATGTACTAATTATTTGTACACATTGAAAAGGTCTACAGAAAACTCCGCGATGGTATATGTCTATCTCTCATGGATATCCCACAATAACATTTTTTTGTCATTTACTTTTTACGACAAATAATGGCAAATTTTGAAGCGATTTTAACCAATACAGCATTAATCCTTATCCAATTAAATAGCTTAAATACATTGTTGATTTAATATAGATCTATATGGTCCTTTACAGCACAAGATTTAAATGAATATTTTCGAAGATATTACAGATTTAAAATTGCGGGAAGTAGCGCTTGCGGCGGTACTGGCCGACCGGGGCGGCGGCAGCGTGCCTATAAATAGCGCGTCGGAGGCCGATGTAATAATTGTTGTAAAAATAAAATAAATAGTCACAGTTTTTCTGTAGTGTATTTAGTATCAGCATTGCACCCGTGCGAAGCCGGGGCGGGTCGCTAGTATAACATAATCAAACAGATTCAACTGTACTGACTGGCAGGTTAATTTTAGAACAAAAAGCATAAGCAGTGGAGCCTTGACCTACAAATAATTCTAACCTTACCTAACTTAACCAAACATGAGTCAACCCAATATTACCTGACCAAACTGATCGTACTTTATTACCGGGTAGGTCAATTTTGATGCAATAAAATTTTTATAAAAAAATTGAACCGACTTCTAAAAGTGCGCTAAAAAGTGAAAAATAACTATAAATTTTTATATGAAATTGAAATTTATGAAGTCGGCGTCAAACTAATACCTGATAAAATGTATTCGCATTAACAGATTAAAAATACTTTATTTTTAATTGCTTTCTTACCATAATTTGTATATATTAGTAGTTGTTTATTTCATTTAGAAATAATTTGGAGCCGAATTCAAAAATTTCAATCTCATATAAAAATTTCTAGTTATTTTTTACTTTTTAGCGCACTTTTAGAAGTCGGTTCAATTTTTTTATAAAAATTTTATTTTTCTATTTTTAGTTTTGAATTCATTATGATATGAACTAAGTGCTAATCGAGATTAGTGTACCTCGCAATGACACGAAGGTGGCAAAAAGTACCCATTTTATCCGAAGTTGTAAACACCCTAAAATGAACTACTAAAAATTCTTTGATACTTAGAGTTCTCCAAATACCAATGAAATTGTGTCATACAAATATTTAGTCTGTCATAGTAAATCTCCTATCTTAAATTTCAAATTAATTTTAGATTGGTAGAATTTGAGACGTAAATTTCTTAGCCCGATATATTTTATACTGCATATTGAGTTTGTATACGCCCCAAGAACACCGCAATATCGATTTTAGATAAAACCGGAAAATGTAAAATTTTCAGTCATTCATATGTATCTTATCAACCTAATAGTTGTAAAAAATTAACTTCTTCAACCCCCTAATATCAAATCTGAAAAAATGCGAATAAGGTAATATTTTCAGCACACCATATTGGAACCGCCATATTGAATTTCAAAAAAAAAAAATTAACGTCTTATTCTAATCTAAATCTAAACCCTTCAAAGCCCCCTAGTACCAATTTTAGATGAAAACCAGAAATTTAAAATTTTTAAACAGTCATATTGCATCTGACATATTAGATTTTCTTAAAATTTGTATTTGTTATTACATCCTCAAAAACGATTCAGTCCACATTTTAGTCAGCTATATTGCGTTCGCCATATTGAATCCAGAAAAAAAAACTATTAAATTCATAATTTACACCCACAAGAACCATTTATATCAGTTTCGGAGAAAGTCGAAAAATGTAAAATTTTTAGGACACCATATTGAATCCGCCAGATTGAGTTTTTCAAAAAATATTTTAATTTTTTAATTAACACTAATAAAAATCCCCCAATACTGACTTTAGACAAAATCGAGACATGTAAAATCTTTAATCCTCCATCTTAAATCTGCCATATTTAATTTTTTAATAATATCAAATTCGCAATGTGCTATCATATCAATTTTGAAAAAAATCGAACAATATTAATTTTTTATCCACCCTATTGGATCCGCCATATTGAATTTTTTAAGAATGTTTTGAATTCGTTATGTGCAACTTCGAAAACTCCCCCATACCAATTTTGAAGAAAATCGGACAAAATAAATTTTTTTGTCCGCCATATTGGATCCGCCATTTTGAGTTTTTTAAAAATAATTCCAGATTCGTTGAGTACAACCCCGAAAATTCCTCCATACCAATTTCGGAGAAAATCGGACTAAATTAATTTTTTTGGCCGCCATTTTGTAAGCGCCATCATGGATTTTACTGCACCAATTTCATCTAAAAAAATATGGGACCACCGCAACAACTTTCCGAACATAACGTAAAAAATTTCATTCAAATCGGTGCAGCCGTTCCGGAGTAATCGGTGTACATACATAAAAAAAAATACATAGTCGACGAATTGAGAACCTTCTTGTAGAAGTCGGTTAAAAATGAACATTTTCCTTGTTTCTCAACTTTATGATGCGACACTGTTTTTGTAAACAAATGTAGATAACATGGAAGAAATCCTACAACTTTCGTATTTCAAGTTTTTTTCCATCTCTTCTAATAAGGTCGCTAGTATAGTGGTAAATATAAAAAAATCCTTTACATAATCACTACATAGTATATAAAATTTTTATAAAAAAATTGAACCGACTTCTAAAAGTGCCCTAAAAAGTGAAAAATAACCAAAATTTTTATATGAAATTGAACTTTTTGAAGTCGGCGCCAAACTAATACTTGACGAAATGTGATTTGCATAAATAGATTAAAAATACTTCATTTGTAACTGCTTTCTTACCATAATTTGTATATATTAGTAGTTATTTATTTCATTTAGAAATAACTTGGCGCCGACTTCAAAAAGTTCAATTTCATATAAAAATTTTGGTTATTTTTCACTTTTTAGGGCACTTTTAGAAGTCGGTTCAATTTTTTTATAAAAATTTTATTTTTCTATTTTTAGTTTTAGATTTCGTTATGATATTCATAAATTATGTGAACTAAGTACTAATCGAAATTAGTGTACTTCGCAATGACTCCAAAGTGGCAAAAAGTACAAATTTTATCCAAAGTTGTAAATCACCCTAAATGAACCACTAAAAATTCTTTAGTTCTTAGAGTTTTCCAAATACCAATCAAATTGAGTCAAACGAATATTTAGTCTGTCATAGAAAATCCACCATCTTAAATTTAAAATTAATTTTTAGATTGGTAATATAGGTCCCAAAACCTTCCAATATCGATATTTAAAGAAAATAAATTAATATTTATCCCCGATATTGAATTTTTTAAAATAATTTAGATTCATGTGTGACCCCGAAAACTCTCCCGTACTAATTTTGGTGAAAATCGGACAAAAATGATTTTTTCGTCCGCCATATTGAATCCGTCATATTGAATTTTCTAAAAAATTATTTTAGATTCGTCATATGCGACCCCGAAAACTCCCCCGTTCCAATTTTGGAGAAAATCGCACAAAAAAAGATTTTTTTTGTCGGCCATATTGGATCCGCCAAATTGAATTTTTTAAAAATTATTTTAGATTCGTCATATGCGACCCCGAAAACTCCCCCGTTCTAATTTTGGAGAAAATCGCACAAAAAAGATTTTTTTTGTCGGCCATATTGGATCCGCCAAATTGATTTTTTAAAAATTATTTTAGATTCGTCATATACGACCCCGAAAACTCTCCCGTTCCAATTTTGGAGAAAATCGGACAAAATCAATTTTTTTGTCGGCCATATTGGATCCGCCATATTGAATTTTTTAAAAATTATTTTAGATTCGTCATATGCGACCCCGAAAACTCCCCTGTACCAATTTTGGAGAAAATCGGACAAAATTGATTTTTTCGTCCGCCATATTGAATCCGCCATATTGAATTTTTTAAAAATAATATCATATTCGTTATATGGCACCCCGAAAACTTCCCCATACCAATTTTGGAGAAAATCGGACTAAATAAAAAAAAATTGTCCGCCATATTGGATCCGCCATTTTGAATTCTTGAAAAATAATTTTAGATTCGTTGGGTATAACCCCGAAGATTGCTCCGTAACAATTTTGGAGAAAATCGGACAAAATTAATTTTTTGGCCGCCATATTGTAAGCGCCATCTTGGATTTTACTGCACCAATGTCTTCTAAAAAAATATGGGACCACCGCAGCAACTTCCTTTACATAACGTAAAAAATTTTATTCAAATCGGTGCAGCCGTTCCGGAATAATCGGTGTACATACATAAAAAAAAAAAAAAAATACATAGTCGACGAATTGAGAACCTCCTTCTTTTAGAAGTCGGTTAAAAACAAAGTCGTTTTCTCTGTCCCTATGTCCCTTTGTATGCTTAAATCTTTAAAACTACGCACCGGATTTTGATGCGGTTTTTTTCAATAGATAGAGTGATTCAAGAGGAAGGTTTATATGTATAATAACATCCATTAAATAGTGGAGAAATACTGTTATTTTTGAGGTTTCTAATGTGATGTCGTTAATTATCATATTTTTTTCCGCTTACATTGCAAACGCAGGCTGAACCCTACGAGATTTATCAAAATAATGTACTAATTATTTGTACACATTGAAAAGGTCTACAGAAAACTCCGCGATGGTATATGTCTATCTCTCATGGATATCCCACAATAACATTTTTTTGTCATTTACTTTTTACGACAAATAATGGCAAATTTGAAGCGATTTTAACCAATACAGCATTAATCCTTATCCAATTAAATAGCTTAAATACATTGTTGATTTAATATAGATCTATATGGTCCTTTACAGCACAAGATTTAAATGAATATTTTCGAAGATATTACAGATTTAAAATTGCGGGAAGTAGCGCTTGCGGCGGTACTGGCCGACTGGGGCGGCGGCAGCGTGCCTATAAATAGCGCGTCGGAGGCCGATGTAATAATTGTTGTAAAAATAAAATAAATAGTCACAGTTTTTCTGTAGTGTATTTAGTATCAGCATTGCACCCGTGCGAAGCCGGGGCGGGTCGCTAGTGTAGAATAAATGCATTAAAATTACTACTGTGTGCCAAGCAATAAACAAAAATTATAGAAAAGCGAAAGAAATGAAAGAAAAAATGTATATAGATATTATTCTAGTTAGGATAAAAATGGAAGACTTTTTACCTGTAATATAACTGTTTCTTTCATTTACTCATTGAATACGCACTTTTGTTCTTCAAAACCCGTTATTCCTCGATAGTAATGAAGTAACACTAATCTTCCTCATGACCGCCTTTAACAACTAAAACAAAAAACAGATAAAAGCAAAGTCGAAAATATCAAGGCGGACTGGTTTTAATTAAGCCAACTTAAAAATCAGTTTTTTGAAACTGTTATTTCAATATGTTTTATATCGATTAAAATCATTACATATTATAAAAAATGTTTAAATAATCCACGTAAAAAAAATTATAATCTAAAAATTAAGAAGTAATATCTTTAAGAAAAATTAAAAAGCGATCTCCTTAAAATACGTCATAAAGTCATTATAATATTATTAGAAAAACTGTTTTGAAATTTTATATACTGGTTATGAAAATTATCATAAGTTCAAAAACAAGCTAATAGGTTTCCGTCAACAATCATTTTGTGAAAATTATGTCATGGTGGACTTAATCGACAGCTTTAAATAAATCGATATACACTGCTTCCACAGCGTGGTGTTCATTTAAAGTTTGAAATACAGGGTGATTCAAAAATCGATCACGAAATTTAATTGATAAAAATTAATGAAACAGTACTAAACAAACTAAAAAAGATTCTCAAAATGTCCCCCATTTTCTTCAATACATTTCCTAACACTCTTCAAAAAATGTCGCCTAACTCGATGAAAAATTTCTGGTGTTTCTTTAATAATTTGGCACTTTTCGATTATCCTGAAGCGAAGATCCTCGACGTTGATTACTGGAATATCGTACACCAATTGTTTCAAATGACCCCAAAGAAAAAATCCATAGGATTAAGGTCTGGTGACCTCGCTGCCCATGCCAATGGTCCACTTCGTCCTATCCATCGCTCAGGATACGTTGCATTCAAATACTGTCGGACACGTATACTAAAGTGGGGCGGAGCTCCGTCTTAGAGGATCCACATGTTGGCCCTTACTTCAATGGCACATCTTCCAGATACAATGGGAGACGATTTTGGATAAAATCTAAGTATACGTCACCAGTTAATGGGCCATCAAAGAAATGAGGACCAATAAGGTAATCTCCTATTATCCCTGCCCACACATTTAGTGAAAATCTACGCTGATGTTTCGTTTCTACCACATTGTTTGGGTTCTCGTAAGCATATGTGTGGATGTTGTGTAGATTTGTTATGCCATCACGAGTGAAACCAGCTTCGTCAGTGAATAATATGACGCCAATTAATCGATTATCGTGTTCATACTTAGCTAGGATCTGATTGCACATTTCCAACCGTCTCGGCCGATCATCGTCATAAAGAGCCTGCACCTTTTTTGAATGAAACGGGTAGAGTTGTTCTTCTCTTAGTATCCTCCATGAACTAGCCTGACAGAGCCGCACTTCATTCCCAATTTTTCTAGTACTAATACCTGGATTATCTTCAATAATTTCAAGCACTCTTTCTTCTTGTTGCACGTTTCTAGCAGTTCTAGGTCTTCCCCTATTTCCATTATAACTTTTAAAGGAACCACATTCCGCAAGCCTCCTGTGCACACTGGAAAATGTTTGAGCATGAGGGATATTTCTTTCCGGATAACTCTCCATATAATATCTTCTTGCCAACTCTGCATTTCCATTTGCTTTCCATAACAAAAATGGATATCACAATATTCGATATTTGAATATTGGTGATTAGCCATTATTAGTTATTTTAAGATTATAAATTAAATAGTTTAAAAAGCGAATTTATTTGATGTTAAACTGACAGCTCTAGTATACTTTGATAGCTATTTACCTGGTAGCTGGTGGTAATGAAATGAGAAAAGTAAATTTACCACTTAATTTTTAAGGGTGATTTACGTCTAAACCGTTGGGTTTAGCGATGTAAATAAAGAGCACCTTTTTTAAAGGCCTGGCATCATTCTTTCAGAAATTATGCCAAAAACTACTGTAGCTGTCAACACTAAAAAATTATGACAAAAAAACTATTTTCAATGTAGGTAAAGTGCCCTCTAGCGGCAAACAATCAATGTGAATTGTTACTAAAATGATGAAGCGCAGAAGACTTAGCCTATCTTTCAAATATTAGTCAAATCGGTTTTCCTGTAAGCGAGTAATTCAAAAAAAAAAAATAAAAACTTGAACTTGGACGGCTTGTAACTCGAAAACGAATGACATTTTGAAAAAAATTATATGAAGCTCTACCCTTATTTTGTCAAGTAGAATCACCCCCTTAAGTTTCGTGATCGATTTTTGAATCACCCTGTATATGAGTTCGAATAAAGATGCTATAATAGAGTAAAGTTTTTTATTGGATGTCATGCGCTACTAGAGTAAAGTTTTTTGATGTGTGACATTAGTTTGTAATTATTGGTTATTTTTCTTTAGTCAAATCTGTAAATCAATAAGTTTAAACTATTCTGAGGAAGAAAATCATGGTTCGTGGGCTCAGACAGTTTCAAATTGAAACTATTTACCGACGTTTCGCCTACGATTGCACGATGCATCTTCAGGGATATTTACTTCACGAGATTAAAATACTGAATGAAGATCGAGAAGCAACAGTCTGATATTTATACCCAACTGGTACTCAGCGAATCGTGGTCCAGCGTTACACTGATGCTAGCACCTTAGTTTCCTCCCCCCCCCCCCCCTCAAGAATTTTGAGTTTAGGAAAATAGACCCCATTTTGCCTCTTATACTATAGTTTATTCAAGAACTAGAGAGAGTATTAAATCTTTTTTGACCCTTTTTTCTTCATAAACTACCTGTGTTCTTTAGCCCGGTGTCTTTGGCAAAATCTGTTAGACATATATATTTTTCATAGGAATGGGTTAGAAATTTTATAATCAAAAATACCGGTCTATAATAATGGACCATTTGGGTTGGAAAACAATAGATATTTGGATGTGTGAAGTGTTAAAAAGGATTTTAATCCTTGTTATAGGCATCGGAAAGAGATTTATTTTATCACTAAGGATTTATGGCATGGAATATTATTTCGGCAATAAACTTAAAATATAAAGTTTTTTATAATATTATTTTAATTCTTATGATTTCTTAGTAATTCACATACATTAGAAAATATAGATAATTTTTACATATTTAACACAAATCACAACTGTATTTTTATTATTTTAATTTTGGCATAGAAACTGTTTTAGGCAAAATCAGACTAAAATGTAGCTTTTTTCTCTTAAAAAATTCTCAGTTATAATTCAAATACTTACAAAATACCCATTGTCAAAAATACAAGAAGTTAAACATATATAAAAAATAAATTCGTCCATATAATATTAAAACTTTTCTGGGTCTATCGGTCATTTTATTATTAATTAAAAACATTTTTAGGATATTTGACGTTTCAGTTTATTTATTTCTTAAACTATCTGCAGAATTAAAATTAAACTAAAGAGGGTTCAAATGTAATTAATTTTTATATGTTACAGAAAATTTAAATTATAAATTGTGTTTACGCTGGTAAACATTACGTATCTAATTCGTAATTAATTATAATTGGTTCCTCTATCTCACGGATCATGAGATCGAGTTTCCACATTTTCTTTTATTCTTTTATTATATGGATTTTTCCCAATTTTCCGCAGGAATTTTATTCAAAAAAAAATCTTTCAAAAGTTCAGTTAAATTACTAATTTTGTAAGTTGTGTTATTTCCAGCAACTCTACCTTTTACTTGAGAGAGATATTTCCTTCTTCAACGGACATTTTCCGGACGATCTATGAAAACAGATTTCCTATCTGGTTTTTCCCAGTAAAAATTAAGTTCTCTGAGCAAATTCCAGAGCTCAGTTCTTTCAATTTCAAGTAAATCCCGATCTTCATTGATTTTAGTTAGAATTTTGTCGACAGTTGGGATCTGCTTCTCATATGTATGTACACTCCTTTGATTGCAGTTTTCATCTCTTCTTCTAACGAGGTTTTTAGTCTGCCTGTGATCGAATGTAGCTTGGGAGTATTAGCAACTCCAGTTGTTTTTTTCTCCTTCAGTATTCGGTACATAGTAGATTTTCTAACTCTTGTCATGTTGGAACACATCTCAAAAGAGCTTTTAGCATTATTATCTAGATATTGATATCTTAAAGCATCATAACCATTCATCGTAATAAGTTTCTCGTTGAGGAAAAAATGCCCTGGTTTAACAAATTTGGAATAAATATAGATGGGGAAACCATATCTTTTGGGTATCACACCAATCTCAAATAATATAGAAAAACAAGCACAAACAAGATAAATCACTAAGAATACGCTGCAAGGAGTACTTTGCTCACTGAAAGAAATTAAATTGAACTATCACAAATTTTATAAAAGGTTATAATATTTAAATATAATTAAACATAATTAGATTTAAAGCAGTCCTCAGTTATCTGCGGCACTGGAGCAAGTACGTTGGAGGTTTCGGTAACAGTGTTATTACTCTCTCTAGTTCTTAAATAGTGTATAGAAATGTGTATGCCTGCGATTCCCCCCCCCCCCAAAAAAAAGCTTTGAATTCAGGAAAATAGAACAGCTTCTGCTTTTTATATTAGGAATGTGTATGCTGCTGGCACTCACTCCCATATATAACTTGTTTTTCTTGCGATCGCTCCTCACCTTCCCAAGAGCTTTGATTTCAGGAAAATAGAACCAATTCTTCATTTTACATTTGGAATGTGTATGCTGCTGGCACTCCCTTCCATATATAACTTGTTTTTCTTGCGATCGCTCCTCACCTTCCCAAGAGCTTTGAGTTCAGGAAAATAGAACCCATTCTTCATTTTACATTAGGAATGTGTATGCTGCTGGCACTCCCTCCCATAGATAACTTGTTTTTCTTGCGATCGCTCCTCACCTTCCCAAGAGCTTTGAGTTCAGGAAAATAGAACCCATTCTTCATTTTACATTAGGAATGTGTATGCTGCTGGCACACCTCCCATAAATAACTCGTTTTTTCTTGCGATCGCTCCCCACTTTCCCAAGAGCTTTGAGTTCAGGAAAATAGAACCCATTCTTCATTTTACATTAGGAATGTGTATGCTGCTGGCACTCCCTCCCATAGATAACTTGTTTTTCTTGCGATCGCTCCTCACCTTCCCAAGAGCTTTGAGTTCAGGAAAATAGAATCCATTCTTCATTTTACATTAGGAATGTGTATGCTGCTGGCACTCCCTCCCATAGATAACTTGTTTATCTTGCGATCGCTCCTCACCTTCCCAAGAACTTTGAGTTCAGGAAAATAGAACCCATTCTTCATTTTACATTAGGAATGTGTTTTGCTGCTGGCACTCCCTTATATAGATAACTTGTTTTTCTTGCGATCGCACCTCACCTTCCCAAGAGCTTTGAGTTCAGGGAAATAGAACCCATTCTTCATTTAACATTAGGAAAGTGTATGCTGCTGGCACTCTCTCCCATAGATAACTTGTTTTTCCTGCGATCGCACCTCACCTTCCCAAGAGCTTTAAGTTCAGGAAAATAGAACCCATTCTTCATTTTACATTAGGAATGTGTAAGCTGCTGGCACTCCCTCCCATAGATAACTTGTTTTTCTTGCGATCGCTCCTTACCTTCCCTAGAACTTTGAGTTCAGGAAAATAGAACCCATTCTTCATTTTACATAAGAATGTGTATGCTGCTGGCATTCCCTCCATACATAACTCGTTTTTCTTGCGATCGCTCCTCACCTTCCAAGAGCTTTGAGTTCAGGAAAATAGAACCCATTCTTCATTTTACATTAGGAATGTGTATGCTGCTGGCACTCCCTCCCATAGATAACTCGTTTTTTTTGCGATCGCTCCTCACCTTCCAAGAGCTTTGAGTTCAGGAAAATAGAACTCATTCTTCATTTTACATTAGGAATGTGTATGCTGCTGGCACTCCCTCCCATAGATAACTCGTTTTTCTTGCGATCGCTCCTCACCTTCCCAAGAGCTTTGAGTTCACGAAAATAGAACTAAATCTTCATTTTACATTAGGAATGTGTATGCTGCTGGCACTCCCTCCCATAGATAACTCTTTTTTTTGCGATCGCTCCTCACCTTCCCAAGAGCTTTGAGTTCAGGAAAATAGAACCCATTCTTCATTTTACATTAGGAATGTGTATGCTGCTGGCACTCCCTCCCATAGATAACTCGTTTTTCTTGCGATCGCTCCTCACCTTCCCAAGAGCTTTGAGTTCAGGAAAATAGAACCCATTCTTCATTTTACATTAGGAATGTGTATGATGTTGGCACTCCCTCCATAGATAACTTGTTTTTCTTGCGATCGCTCCTCACCTTCCCAAGAGCTTTGAGTTCAGGAAAATAGAACCCATTCTTCATTTTACATTAGGAATGTGTATGCTGCTGGCACTCCCTCATATAGATAACTTGTTTTCCTTGCGATCGCTCCTCACCTTCCCAAGAGCTTTGAGTTCAGGGAAATAGAACCCATTCTTCATTTTACATTAGGAAAGTGTATGCTGCTGGCACTCCCTTCCATAGATAACTTGTTTTTCTTGCGATAGCTCCTCACCTTCCCAAGAGCTTTAAGTTCAGGAAAATAGAACCCATTCTTCATTTTACATTAGGAATGTGTATGCTGCTGGCACTCCTTCCCATAGATAACTTGTTTCTCTTGCGATCGCTACTCACCTTCCCAAGAGCTTTGAGTTCAGGAAAATAGAACCGATTATGCCTTTTATATTAGAAACGTGTATGCTGCAGGCACTTCCTCCCGTTGACAACTTGTTTTTCTTGCGATCGCAACTCTCCTTCCCAAGAGCTTTGAGTACAGGAAAATAGAACCGATTATGCCTTTTATATTAGAAACGTGTATGCTGCAGGCACTCCCTCCATTGACAACTTGTTATTCTTGCGATCGCAACTCCTCCTTCCCAAGATCTTTGAGTACAGGAAAATAGAACCGATTATGCCTTTTATATTAGAAACGTGTATGCTGCAGGCACTCCCTCCCATTGACAACTTGTTATTCTTGCGATCGCAACTCTCCTTCCAAGATCTTTGAGTACAGGAAAATAGAACCGATTATGCCTTTTATATTAGAAACGTGTATGCTGCTGGCACTCCCTCCCGTTGACAACTTGTTTTCTTGCGATCGCAACTCTCCTTCCCAAGATCTTTGAGTACAGGAAAATAGAACCGATTATGCCTTTTATATTAGAAATGTGTATGCTGCAGTCACTCCCTCCCATTGACAACTTGTTTTTCTTGCGATCAACCCTCTCCTTCCCTAGAGCTTTAAGTTCAGGAAAATAGAACCGATTCTGCATTTTATATTAGAACTGCGTATGCTGCTGGCACTTCCTCCCGTTGACAACTTGTTTTTATTGCGATCGCAACTCTCCTTCCAAGAGCTTTGAGTACAGGAAAATAGAACCGATTATGCCTTTTATATTAAAAATGTGTATGCTGCTGGCACTCCCTCCCGTTGACAACTTGTTTTCTTGCGATCGCAACTCTCCTTCCCAAGAGCTTTGAGTACAGGAAAATAGAACCGATTATGCCTTTTATATTAGAAACGTGTATGCTGCAGGCACTTCCTCCCGTTGACAACTTGTTTTTCTTGCGATCGCAACTCTCCTTCCCAAGAGCTTTGAGTAAAGGAAATAGAACCGATTATGCCTTTTATATTAGAAACGTGTATGCTGCAGGCACTTCCTCCCGTTGACAACTTGTTTTTCTTGCGATCGCAACTCTCCTTCCAAGAGATTTGAGTACAGGAAAATAGAACCGATTATGCCTTTTATATTAGAAATGTGTATGCTGCAGTCACTCCCTCCCATTGACAACTTGTTTTTCTTGCGATCACCCCTCTCCTTCCCAAGAGCTTTAAGTTCAGGAAAATAGAACCGATTCTGCATTTTATATTAGAACTGTGTATGCTGCTGGCACTTCCTCCCGTTGACAACTTGTTTTTATTGCGATCGCAACTCTCCTTCCGAAGAGCTTTGAGTACAGGAAAATAGAACCGATTATGCTTTTATATTAAAAATGTGTATGCTGCTGGCACTCCCTCCCGTTGACAACTTGTTTCTTGCGATCGCAACTCTCCTTCCCAAGATCTTTGAGTACAGGAAAATAGAACCGATTATGCCTTTTTTATTAGAAACGTGTATGCTGCAGGCACTTCCTCCCGTTGACAACTTGTTTTTCTTGCGATCGCAACTCTCCTTCCCAAGAGATTTGAGTACAGGAAAATAGAACCGATTATGCCTTTTATATTACAAACCTGTATGCTGCAGGCACTCCCTCCCGTTGACAACTTGCTTTTCTTGCGATCGCAATTCTCCTTCCGAAGAGCTTTGAGTACAGAAAAATAGAACCGATTTTTGCCTTTTATATTAAAAATGGGTGTGCTGCTGGCACTCCCTCCCGTTGACTACTTGTTTTTCTTGCGATCGCAACTCTCCTTCCCAGGAGCTTTTAGTACAAGGAAATAGAACCGATTATGCCTTTTATATTACAAACCTGTATGCTGCAGGCACTCCCTCCCGTTGACTACTTGTTTTTCTTGCGATCGCAACTCTCCTTCCGAAGAGCTTTGAGTACAGGAAAATAGAACCGATTTTGCCTTTTATATTAAAAATGGGTGTGCTGCTGGCACTCCCTCCCGTTGACAACTTGCTTTTCTTGCGATCGCAACTCTCCTTCCCAAGAGCTTTTAGTACAAGGAAATAGAACCGATTATGCCTTTTATATTACAAACCTGTATGCTGCAGGCACTCCCTCCCGTTGACAACTTGCTTTTCTTGCGATCGCAATTCTCCTTCCGAAGAGCTTTGAGTACAGAAAAATAGAACCGATTTTGCCTTTTATATTAAAAATGGGTGTGCTGCTGACACTCCCTCCCGTTGACTACTTGTTTTTCTTGCGATCGCAACTCTCCTTCCCAGGAGCTTTTAGTACAAGGAAATAGAACCGATTATGCCTTTTATATTACAAACCTGTATGCTGCAGGCACTCCCTCCCGTTGACTACTTGTTTTTCTTGCGATCGCAACTCTCCTTCCGAAGAGCTTTGAGTACAGGAAAATAGAACCGATTTTGCCTTTTATATTAAAAATGGGTGTGCTGCTGGCACTCCCTCCCGTTGACTACTTGTTTTTCTTGCGATCGCAACTCTCCTTCCCAGGAGCTTTTAGTACAAGGAAATAGAACCGATTATGCCTTTTATATTACAAACCTGTATGCTGCAGGCACTCCCCTCCCGTTGACTACTTGTTTTTCTTGCGATCGCAACTCTCCTTCCGAAGAGCTTTGAGTACAGGAAAATAGAACCGATTTTGCCTTTTATATTAAAAATGGGTGTGCTGCTGGCACTCCCTCCCGTTGACAACTTGCTTTTCTTGCGATCGCAACTCTCCTTCCCAAGAGCTTTTAGTACAAGGAAATAGAACCGATTATGCCTTTTATATTACAAACCTGTATGCTGCAGGCACTCCCTCCCGTTGACAACTTGCTTTTCTTGCGATCGCAATTCTCCTTCCGAAGAGCTTTGAGTACAGAAAATAGAACCGATTTTGCCTTTTATATTAAAAATGGGTGTGCTGCTGACACTCCCTCCCGTTGACTACTTGTTTTTCTTGCGATCGCAACTCTCCTTCCCAGGAGCTTTTAGTACAAGGAAATAGAACCGATTATGCCTTTTATATTACAAACCTGTATGCTGCAGGCACTCCCTCCCGTTGACTACTTGTTTTTCTTGCGATCGCAACTCTCCTTCCGAAGAGCTTTGAGTACAGGAAAATAGAACCGATTTTGCCTTTTATATTAAAAATGGGTGTGCTGCTGGCACTCCAACCTCCCGTTGACTACTTGTTTTTCTTGCGATCGCAACTCTCCTTCCAGGAGCTTTTAGTACAAGGAAATAGAACCGATTATGCCTTTTATATTACAAACCTGTATGCTGCAGGCACTCCCTCCCGTTGACAACTTGCTTTTCTTTCGATCGCAATTCTCCTTCCGAAGAGCTTTGAGTACAGAAAAATAGAACCGATTTTGCCTTTTATATTAAAAATGGGTGTGCTGCTGGCACTCCCTCCCGTTGACTACTTGTTTTTCTTGCGATCGCAACTCTCCTTCCCAAGAGCTTTTAGTACAAGGAAATAGAACCGATTATGCCTTTTATATTAGAAACGTGTATGCTGCAGGCACTCCCTCCCGTTGACAACTTGCTTTTCTTGCGATCGCAATTCTCCTTCCGAAGAGCTTTGAGTACAGAAAAATAGAACCGATTTTGCCTTTTATATTAAAAATGGGTGTGCTGCTGCACTCCCTCCCGTTGACTACTTGTTTTTCTTGCGATCGCAACTCTCCTTCCCAAGAGCTTTTAGTACAAGGAAATAGAACCGATTATGCCTTTTATATTAGAAACGTGTATGCTGCAGGCACTCCCTCCCGTTGACAACTTGCTTTTCTTGCGATCGCAATTCTCCTTCCGAAGAGCTTTGAGTACAGAAAAATAGAACCGATTTGGCCTTTTATATTAAAAATGGGTGTGCTGCTGGCACTCCCTCCCGTTGACTACTTGTTTTTCTTGCGATCGCAACTCTCCTTCCCAAGAGCTTTTAGTACAAGGAAATAGAACCGATTATGCCTTTTATATTACAAACCTGTATGCTGCAGGCACTCCCTCCCGTTGACAACTTGCTTTTCTTGCGATCGCAATTCTCCTTCCGAAGAGCTTTGAGTACAGAAAAATAGAACCGATTTTGCCTTTTATATTAAAAATGGGTGTGCTGCTGGCACTCCCTCCCGTTGACTACTTATTTTTCTTGCGATCGCAACTCTCCTTCCCAAGAGCTTTTAGTACAAGGAAATAGAACCGATTATGCCTTTTATATTAGAAACGTGTATGCTGCAGGCACTCCCTCCCGTTGACAACTTGCTTTTCTTGCGATCGCAATTCTCCTTCCGAAGAGCTTTGAGTACAGAAAAATAGAACCGATTTTGCCTTTTATATTAAAAATGGGTGTGCTGCTGGCACTCCCTCCCGTTGACTACTTGTTTTTCTTGCGATCGCAACTCTCCTTCCCAAGAGCTTTTAGTACAAGGAAAGAGAACCGATTATGCCTTTTATATTACAAACCTGTATGCTGCAGGCACTCCCTCCCGTTGACAACTTGCTTTTCTTGCGATCGCAATTCTCCTTCCGAAGAGCTTTGAGTACAGAAAAATAGAACCGATTTTGCCTTTTATATTAAAAATGGGT
Organism: Diaprepes abbreviatus; assembly: GCA_034092305.1. Classification (NCBI taxonomy): domain Eukaryota; kingdom Metazoa; phylum Arthropoda; class Insecta; order Coleoptera; family Curculionidae; genus Diaprepes; species Diaprepes abbreviatus. The sequence continues at coordinate 115,823 of JASJET010000344.1, read as the reverse complement.
GTGCTGCTGGCACTCCCTCCCGTTGAAAACCTGTTTTTCTTGCGATCGCAACTCTCCTTCCCAAGAGCTTTTAGTACAAGGAAATAGAACCGATTATGCCTTTTATATTAGAAACGTGTATGCTGCAGGCACTCCCTCCCGTTGACAACTTGCTTTTCTTGCGATCGCAATTCTCCTTCCGAAGAGCTTTGAGTACAGAAAAATAGAACCGATTTTGCCTTTTATATTAAAAATGGGTGTGCTGCTGGCACTCCCTCCCGTTGACTACTTGTTTTTCTTGCGATCGCAAATCTCCTTCCCAGGAGCTTTGAGTACAGGAAAATAGAACCGATTATGCCTTTTATATTAAAAATGGGTGTGCTGCTGGCACTCCCTCCCGTTGACTACTTGTTTTTCTTGCGATCGCAACTCTCCTTCCCAAGAGCTTTTAGTACAAGGAAATAGAACCGATTATGCCTTTTATATTAGAAACGTGTATGCTGCAGGCACTCCCTCCCGTTGACAACTTGCTTTTCTTGCGATCGCAATTCTCCTTCCGAAGAGCTTTGAGTACAGAAAAATAGAACCGATTTTGCCTTTTATATTAAAAATGGGTGTGCTGCTGGCACTCCCTCCCGTTGACAACTTGTTTTTCTTGCGATCGCAACTCTCCTTCCCAAGAGCTTTTAGTACAAGGAAATAGAACCGATTATGCCTTTTATATTGGAAACGTGTATGCTGCAGGCACTCCCTCCCGTTGACAACTTGCTTTTCTTGCGATCGCAATTCTCCTTCCGAAGAGCTTTGAGTACAGAAAAATAGAACCGATTTGGCCTTTTATATTAAAAATGGGTGTGCTGCTGGCACTCCCTCCCGTTGACAACTTGTTTTTCTTGCGATCGCAACTCTCCTTCCCAAGAGCTTTTAGTACAAGGAAAGAGAACCGATTATGCCTTTTATATTACAAACCTGTATGCTGCAGGCACTCCCTCCCGTTGACAACTTGCTTTTCTTGCGATCGCAATTCTCCTTCCGAAGAGCTTTGAGTACAGAAAAATAGAACCGATTTTGCCTTTTATATTAAAAATGGGTGTGCTGCTGGCACTCCCTCCCGTTGAAAACTTGTTTTTCTTGCGATCGCAACTCTCCTTCCCAAGAGCTTTTAGTACAAGGAAATAGAACCGATTATGCCTTTTATATTAGAAACGTGTATGCTGCAGGCACTCCCTCCCGTTGACAACTTGCTTTTCTTGCGATCGCAACTCTCCTTCCCAAGAGCTTTGAGTACAGAAAAATAGAACCGATTATGCCTTTTATATTAAAAATGTGTATGCTGCTGGCACTCCTTCTCGTTGACAACTTGTTTTTCTTGCGATCGCAACTCTCCTTCCCAGGAGCTTTGAGTACAGGAAAATAGAACCGATTATGCCTTTTATATTAGAAACGTGTATGCTGCAGGCACTCCCTCCCGTTGACAACTTGCTTTTCTTGCGATCGCAATTCTCCTTCCGAAGAGCTTTGAGTACAGGAAAATAGAACCGATTATGCCTTTTATATTAGAAATGTGTATGCTGCTGGCACTCCCTCAAGTTGACAACTTGTTTTTCTTGCGATCGCAACTCTCCTTCCCAAGAGCTTTGAGTACAGGAAAATAGAACCGATTATGCCTTTTATATTAGAAATGTGTATGCTGCTGGCACTCCCTCCCGTTGACTACTTGTTTTTCTTGCGATCGCAACTCTCCTTCCCAAGAGCTTTTAGTACAAGGAAATAGAACCGATTATGCCTTTTATATTAGAAACGTGTATGCTGCAGGCACTCCCTCCCGTTGACAACTTGCTTTTCTTGCGATCGCAACTCTCCTTCCCAAGAGCTTCGAGTACAGAAAAATAGAACCGATTATACCTTTTATATTTAAAATGTGTATGCTGCAGTCACTCCCTCCCATTGACAACTTGTTTTTCTTGCGATCACCCCTCTCCTTCCCAAGAGCTTTAAGTTCAGGAAAATAGAACCGATTCTGCATTTTATATTAGAACTGTGTATGCTGCTGGCACTTCCTCCCGTTGACAACTTGTTTTTATTGCGATCGCAGCTCTCCTTCCGAAGAGCTTTGAGTACAGGAAAATAGAACCGATTATGCCTTTTATATTAAAAATGTGTATGCTGCTGGCACTCCCTTCCGTTGACAACTTGTTTTCTTGCGATCGCAACTCTCCTTTCCAAGATCTTTGAGTACAGGAAAATATAACCGATTATGCCTTTTATATTAGAAACGTGTATGCTGCAGGCACTTCCTCCCGTTGACAACTTGTTTTTCTTGCGATCGCAACTCTCCTTCCCAAGAGATTTGAGTACAGGAAAATAGAACCGATTATGCCTTTTATATTAGAAATGTGTATGCTGCAGTCACTCCCTCCCATTGACAACTTGTTTTTCTTGCGATCACCCCTCTCCTTCCCAAGAGCTTTAAGTTCAGGAAAATAGAAACGATTCTGCATTTTATATTAGAACTGTGTATGCTGCTGGCACTTCCTCCCGTTGACAACTTGTTTTTATTGCGATCGCAACTCTCCTTCCGAAGAGCTTTGAGTACAGGAAAATAGAACCGATTATGCCTTTTATATTAAAAATGTGTATGCTGCTGGCACTCCCTCCCGTTGACAACTTGTTTTCTTGCGATCGCAACTCTCCTTACCAAGATCTTTGAGTACAGGAAAATAGAACCGATTTTGCCTTTTATATTAGAAATGCGTATGCTGCTGACACTCCCTCCCGTTGTTAACTTGTTTTTCTTGCGATCGCAACACTCCTTCCCAGGAGCTTTGAGTACAGGAAAATAAAACCGATTATGCCTTTTATATTAGAAACGTGTATGCTGCAGGCACTCCCTCCCGTTGACAACTTGTTTTTCTTGCGATCGCAACTCTCCTTCCGAAGAGCTTTGAGTACAGGAAAATAACCGATTCTGCCTTTTATATTATAAATGTGTTTGCTGCTGGCACTCCCTCAAGATGACAACTTGTTTTTCTTGCGATCGCCCCTCTCCTTCCCAAGAGCTTTGAGTACAGGAAAATAGAACCGATTATGCCTTTTATATTAAAAATGTGTATGCTGCTGGCACTCCCTCCCGTTGACAACTTGTTTTCTTGCGATCGCAACTCTCCTTCCCAAGAGCTTTGAGTACAGGAAAATAGAACCGATTATGCCTTTTATATTAGAAACGTGTATGCTGCAGGCACTTCCTCCCGTTGACAACTTGTTTTTCTTGCGATCGCAACTCTCCTTCCCAAGAGCTTTGAGTAAAGGAAAATAGAACCGATTATGCCTTTTATATTAGAAACGTGTATGCTGCAGGCACTTCCTCCCGTTGACAACTTGTTTTTCTTGCGATCGCAACTCTCCTTCCCAAGAGATTTGAGTACAGGAAAATAGAACCGATTATGCCTTTTATATTAGAAATGTGTATGCTGCAGTCACTCCCTCCCATTGACAACTTGTTTTTCTTGCGATCACCCCTCTCCTTCCCAAGAGCTTTAAGTTCAGGAAAATAGAACCGATTCTGCATTTTATATTAGAACTGTGTATGCTGCTGGCACTTCCTCCCGTTGACAACTTGTTTTTATTGCGATCGCAACTCTCCTTCCGAAGAGCTTTGAGTACAGGAAAATAGAACCGATTATGCCTTTTATATTAAAAATGTGTATGCTGCTGGCACTCCCTCCCGTTGACAACTTGTTTTCTTGCGATCGCAACTCTCCTTCCCAAGATCTTTGAGTACAGGAAAATAGAACCGATTATGCCTTTTATATTAGAAACGTGTATGCTGCAGGCACTTCCTCCCGTTGACAACTTGTTTTTCTTGCGATCGCAACTCTCCTTCCCAAGAGATTTGAGTACAGGAAAATAGAACCGATTATGCCTTTTATATTAGAAATGTGTATGCTGCAGTCACTCCCTCCCATTGACAACTTGTTTTTCTTGCGATCACCCCTCTCCTTCCCAAGAGCTTTAAGTTCAGGAAAATAGAAACGATTCTGCATTTTATATTAGAACTGTGTATGCTGCTGGCACTTCCTCCCGTTGACAACTTGTTTTTATTGCGATCGCAACTCTCCTTCCGAAGAGCTTTGAGTACAGGAAAATAGAACCGATTATGCCTTTTATATTAAAAATGTGTATGCTGCTGGCACTCCCTCCCGTTGACAACTTGTTTTCTTGCGATCGCAACTCTCCTTCCCAAGATCTTTGAGTACAGGAAAATAGAACCGATTTTGCCTTTTATATTAGAAATGCGTATGCTGCTGGCACTCCCTCCCGTTGTTAACTTGTTTTTCTTGCGATCGCAACACTCCTTCCCAGGAGTTTTGAGTACAGGAAAATAAAACCGATTATGCCTTTTATATTAGAAACGTGTATGCTGCAGGCACTCCCTCCCGTTGACAACTTGTTTTTCTTGCGATCGCAACTCTCCTTCCGAAGAGCTTTGAGTACAGGAAAATAGAACCGATTCTGCCTTTTATATTATAAATGTGTTTGCTGCTGGCACTCCCTCAAGATGACAACTTGTTTTTCTTGCGATCGCCCCTCTCCTTCCCAAGAGCTTTGAGTACAGGAAAATAGAACCGATTATGCCTTTTATATTAGAAATGTATATGCTGCTGGCACTCCCTCCCGTTGACATCTTATTTTTCTTGCTATCGCAACTCTCCTTCCAAGAGCTTTGAGTACAGGAAAATAGAACCGATTCTGCCTTTTATATTAGAAATGTGTTTGCTGCTGGCGCTCCCTCAAGATGACAACTTGTTTTTCTTGCGATCGCCCCTCTCCTTCCCAAGAGCTTTGAGTACAGGAAAATAGAACCGATTCTGCCTTTTATATTAGAAATGTGTATGCTGCTGGCACTCCCTCCCGTTGACATCTTATTTTTCTTGCTATCGCAACTCTCCTTCCAAGAGTTTTGAGTACAAAAAAATAGAACCGAATATGCTTTTTTTATTAGAACTGTGTTTGCTGCTGGCACACCCTCCCGTTGACAACTTATTTTTCTTGCGATCACAACTCTCCTTCCAAAAGAGCTTTGAGTACAGGAAATTAGAACCGATTATGCCTTTTATATTAGAACTGTGTATGCTGCTGGCACACCCTTCCGTTGACAACTTGTTTTTCTTGCGATCGCAACTCTCCTTCCCAAGATCTTTGAACCAGGAAAATAGAACCGTTTATGCCTTTTATATTAGAACTGTGTATGCTGCTGGCATTCCCTCCCGTTGACAACTTTCTTTTCTTGCGATCGCAACTCTCCTTCCCAAGAGTTTTGAACCAGGAAAATAGAACCGTTTATGCCTTTTATATTAGAACTGTGTATGCTGCTGGCACACCCTCCCGTTGACAACTTGTTTTTCTTGCGATCGCAACTCTCCTTCCCAAGAGTTTTGAACCAGGAAAATAGAACCGTTTATGCCTTTTATATTAGAACTGTGTATGCTGCTGGCACTCCCTACCGTTGACAACTTGTTTTTCTTGCGATCGCAACTCTCCTTCCCAAGAGCTTTGAGTACAGGAAATTAGAACCGATTATGCCTTTTATATTAGAACTGCGTATGCTGCAGGCACTCCCTCCCGTTGACAACATGTTTTTCTTGCGATCACCCCTCTCTTTCCCAAGAGATTTAAGTTCAGGAAAATAGAACCGATTCAGTCTTTTATATTAGAAATGTGTATGCTGCTGGCACCCCCTCCCGATGACAACTTGTTTTTCTTGCGATCGCAACTCTCCTTCCCAAGAGCTTTGAGTAAAGGAAAATAGAACCGACTCTGCCTTTTATATTAGAAACGAGTATGCTGCAGGCACTCCCTCCCGTTGACAACTTGTTTTTCTTGCGATCGCAACTCTCCTTCCCAAGAGCTTTGAGTACAGGAAAATAGAACCGACTCTGCCTTTTATATTAGAAACGTGTATGCTGCAGGCACTCCCTCCCGTTGACAACTTGTTTTTCTTGCGATCGCAACTCTCCTTCCCAAGAGCTTTGAGTACAGGAAATTAGAACCGATTATGCCTTTTATATTAGAACTGTGTATGCTGCAGGCACTCCCTCCCGTTGAAAACTTGTTTTTCTTGCGATCACCCCTCTCCTTCCCAAGAGATTTAAGTTCAGGAAAATAGAACCGATTCAGTCTTTTATATTTGAAATGTGTATGCTGCTGGCACCCCCTCCCGATGACAACTTGTTTTTCTTGCGATCGCAACTCTCCTTCCCAAGAGCTTTGAGTAAAGGAAAATAGAACCGACTCTGCCTTTTATATTAGAAACGTGTATGCTGCAGGCACTCCCTCCCGTTGACAACTTGTTTTTCTTGCGATCGCAACTCTCCTTCCCAAGAGCTTTGAGTACAGGAAAATAGAACCGACTCTGCCTTTTATATTAGAAACGTGTATGCTGCAGGCACTCCCTCCCGTGGACAACTTATTCTTCTTGCGATCGCAACTCTCCTTCCCAAGAGCTTTGAATACAGGAAAATAGAACCGAATCTGACTTTTTTATTAGAACTGTGTATGCTGTTGGCACTCCCTCCCGTTGACAACTTATTTTTCTTGCGATCGCAACTCTCCTTCCCAAGAGCTTTGAGTACAGGAAAATAGAACCGAATCTGACTTTTTTATTAGAACTGTGTATGCTGTTGGCACTCCCTCCCGTTGACAACTTATTTTTCTTGCGATCGCAACTCTCCTTCCCAAGAGCTTTGAATACAGGAAAATAGAACCGATTATGCCTTTTATATTAGAAATGTGTATGCTGCTGGCACTCCCTCCCGTTGACAACTTATTTTTCTTGCGATCGCAACTCTCCTTCCCAAGAGCTTTGAATACAGGAAAATAGAACCGATTCTGCCTTTTATATTAGAACTGTGTATGCTGTTGGCACTCCCTCCCGTTGACAACTTGTTTTTCTTGCGATCGCCCCTCTCCTTCCCAAGAGCTTTGAATACAGGAAAATAGAACCGATTATGCCTTTTATATTAGAAATGTGTATGCTGCTGGCACTCCCTCCCGTTGACAACTTATTTTTCTTGCGATCGCAACTCTCCTTCCCAAGAGCTTTGAATACAGGAAAATAGAACCGATTATGCCTTTTATATTAGAAATGTGTATGCTGCTGGCACTCCCTACCTTTGACAACTTGTTTTTCTTGCGATCGCAACTCTCCTTCCCAAGAGCTTTGAGTACAGGAAAATAGAACCGATTCTGCCTCTTATATTAGAACTGTGTATGCTGCTGGCACTCCCTTCCGTTGACTTGTTTTTCTTGCGATCGCAACTCTCCTTCCCAAGAGCTTTGAGTACAGGAAAATAGAACCGAATCTGACTTTTTTATTAGAACTGTGTATGCTGTTGGCACTCTCTCCCGTTGACAACTTGTTTTTCTTGCGATCGCCCCTCTGCTTCCCAAGAGCTTTGAGTACAGGAAAATAGAACCGATTATGCCTTTTATATTAGAAATGTGTATGCTGCTGGCACTCCCTCCCGTTGACAACTTATTTTTCTTGCGATTGCAACTCTCCTTCCCAAGAGCTTTGAATACAGGAAAATAGAACCGATTATGCCTTTTATATTAGAAATGTGTATGCTGCTGGCACTCCCTACCTTTGACAACTTGTTTTTCTTGCGATCGCAACTCTCCTTCCCAAGAGCTTTTAGTACAAGGAAATAGAACCGATTATGCCTTTTATATTAGAAACGTGTATGCTGTTGGCACTCCCTCCCGTTGACAACTTGCTTTTCTTGCGATCCCAATTCTCCTTCCGAAGAGCTTTGAGTACAGAAAAATAGAACCGATTTTGCCTTTTATATTAAAAATGGGTGTGCTGCTGGCACTCCCTCCCGTTGACAACTTGCTTTTCTTGCGATCGCAACTCTCCTTCCCAAGAGCTTTTAGTACAAGGAAATAGAACCGATTATGCCTTTTATATTAGAAACGTGTATGCTGTTGGCACTCCCTCCCGTTGACAACTTGTTTTTCTTGCGATCGCAACTCTCCTTCCCAAGAGCTTTGAGTACATGAAAATAGAACCGATTCCGCCTTTTATATTAGAATTGTGTATGCTGCTGGCACTCCCTCCCGTTGACAACTTGTTTTACTTGCGATCGCAACTCTCCTTCCCAAGAGCTTTGAATACAGGAAAATAAAACCGATTATGCCTTTTATATTAAAAATGTGTATGCTGCTGGCAATCCCTCCCGTTGACAACTTGTTTTTCTTGCGATCGCAACTCTCCTTCCCAAGAGCTTTGAGCACAGAAAAATAGAACCGATTATGCCTTTTATATTAAAAATGTGTATGCTGCTGGCACTCCCTCTCGTTGACAACTTGTTTTTCTTGCGATCGCAACTCTCCTTCCCAGGAGCTTTGAGTACAGGAAAATAGAACCGATTATGCCTTTTATATTAAAAATGGGTGTGATGCTGGCACTCCCTGCCGTTGACAACTTGCTTTTCTTGCGATCGCAATTCTCCTTCCGAAGAGCTTTGAGTACAGAAAAATAGAACCGATTTTGCCTTTTATATTAAAAATGGGTGTGCTGCTGGCACTCCCTCCCGTTGACTACTTGTTTTTCTTGCGATCGCAACTCTCCTTCCCAAGAGCTTTTAGTACAAGGAAATAGAACCGATTATGCCTTTTATATTACAAACCTGTATGCTGCAGGCACTCCCTCCCGTTGACAACTTGCTTTTCTTGCGATCGCAATTCTCCTTCCGAAGAGCTTTGAGTACAGAAAGATAGAACCGATTTTGCCTTTTATATTAAAAATGGGTGTGCTGCTGGCACTCCCTCCCGTTGATAACTTGTTTTTCTTGCGATCGCAACTCTCCTTCCCAAGAGCTTTTAGTACAAGGAAATAGAACCGATTATGCCTTTTATATTACAAACTTTTATGCTGCAGGCACTCCCTCCCGTTGACAACTTGCTTTTCTTGCGATCGCAATTCTCCTTCCGAAGAGCTTTGAGTACAGAAAAATAGAACCGATTTTGCCTTTTATATTAAAAATGGGTGTGCTGCTGGCACTCCCTCCCGTTGACTACTTGTTTTTCTTGCGATCGCAACTCTCCTTCCCAAGAGCTTTTAGTACAAGGAAATAGAACCGATTATGCCTTTTATATTACAAACCTGTATGCTGCAGGCACTCCCTCCCGTTGACAACTTGCTTTTCTTGCGATCGCAATTCTCCTTCCGAAGAGCTTTGAGTACAGAAAAATAGAACCGATTTTGCCTTTTATATTAAAAATGGGTGTGCTGCTGGCACTCCCTCCCGTTGACTACTTGTTTTTCTTGCGATCGCAACTCTCCTTCCCAGGAGCTTTTAGTACAAGGAAATAGAACCGATTATGCCTTTTATATTACAAACCTGTATGCTGCAGGCACTCCCTCCCGTTGACTACTTGTTTTTCTTGCGATCGCAACTCTCCTTCCGAAGAGCTTTGAGTACAGGAAAATAGAACCGATTTTGCCTTTTATATTAAAAATGGGTGTGCTGCTGGCACTCCCTCCCGTTGACAACTTGCTTTTCTTGCGATCGCAACTCTCCTTCCCAAGAGCTTTTAGTACAAGGAAATAGAACCGATTATGCCTTTTATATTACAAACCTGTATGCTGCAGGCACTCCCTCCCGTTGACAACTTGCTTTTCTTGCGATCGCAATTCTCCTTCCGAAGAGCTTTGAGTACAGAAAAATAGAACCGATTTTGCCTTTTATATTAAAAATGGGTGTGCTGCTGACACTCCCTCCCGTTGACTACTTGTTTTTCTTGCGATCGCAACTCTCCTTCCCAGGAGCTTTTAGTACAAGGAAATAGAACCGATTATGCCTTTTATATTACAAACCTGTATGCTGCAGGCACTCCCTCCCGTTGACTACTTGTTTTTCTTGCGATCGCAACTCTCCTTCCGAAGAGCTTTGAGTACAGGAAAATAGAACCGATTTTGCCTTTTATATTAAAAATGGGTGTGCTGCTGGCACTCCCTCCCGTTGACTACTTGTTTTTCTTGCGATCGCAACTCTCCTTCCCAGGAGCTTTTAGTACAAGGAAATAGAACCGATTATGCCTTTTATATTACAAACCTGTATGCTGCAGGCACTCCCTCCCGTTGACAACTTGCTTTTCTTTCGATCGCAATTCTCCTTCCGAAGAGCTTTGAGTACAGAAAAATAGAACCGATTTTGCCTTTTATATTAAAAATGGGTGTGCTGCTGGCACTCCCTCCCGTTGACTACTTGTTTTTCTTGCGATCGCAACTCTCCTTCCCAAGAGCTTTTAGTACAAGGAAATAGAACCGATTATGCCTTTTATATTAGAAACGTGTATGCTGCAGGCACTCCCTCCCGTTGACAACTTGCTTTTCTTGCGATCGCAATTCTCCTTCCGAAGAGCTTTGAGTACAGAAAAATAGAACCGATTTTGCCTTTTATATTAAAAATGGGTGTGCTGCTGGCACTCCCTCCCGTTGACTACTTGTTTTTCTTGCGATCGCAACTCTCCTTCCCAAGAGCTTTTAGTACAAGGAAATAGAACCGATTATGCCTTTTATATTAGAAACGTGTATGCTGCAGGCACTCCCTCCCGTTGACAACTTGCTTTTCTTGCGATCGCAATTCTCCTTCCGAAGAGCTTTGAGTACAGAAAAATAGAACCGATTTGGCCTTTTATATTAAAAATGGGTGTGCTGCTGGCACTCCCTCCCGTTGACTACTTGTTTTTCTTGCGATCGCAACTCTCCTTCCCAAGAGCTTTTAGTACAAGGAAATAGAACCGATTATGCCTTTTATATTACAAACCTGTATGCTGCAGGCACTCCCTCCCGTTGACAACTTGCTTTTCTTGCGATCGCAATTCTCCTTCCGAAGAGCTTTGAGTACAGAAAAATAGAACCGATTTTGCCTTTTATATTAAAAATGGGTGTGCTGCTGGCACTCCCTCCCGTTGACTACTTATTTTTCTTGCGATCGCAACTCTCCTTCCCAAGAGCTTTTAGTACAAGGAAATAGAACCGATTATGCCTTTTATATTAGAAACGTGTATGCTGCAGGCACTCCCTCCCGTTGACAACTTGCTTTTCTTGCGATCGCAATTCTCCTTCCGAAGAGCTTTGAGTACAGAAAAATAGAACCGATTTTGCCTTTTATATTAAAAATGGGTGTGCTGCTGGCACTCCCTCCCGTTGACTACTTGTTTTTCTTGCGATCGCAACTCTCCTTCCCAAGAGCTTTTAGTACAAGGAAAGAGAACCGATTATGCCTTTTATATTACAAACCTGTATGCTGCAGGCACTCCCTCCCGTTGACAACTTGCTTTTCTTGCGATCGCAATTCTCCTTCCGAAGAGCTTTGAGTACAGAAAAATAGAACCGATTTTGCCTTTTATATTAAAAATGGGTGTGCTGCTGGCACTCCCTCCCGTTGAAAACTTGTTTTTCTTGCGATCGCAACTCTCCTTCCCAAGAGCTTTTAGTACAAGGAAATAGAACCGATTATGCCTTTTATATTAGAAACGTGTATGCTCCAGGCACTCCCTCCCGTTGACAACTTGCTTTTCTTGCGATCGCAATTCTCCTTCCGAAGAGCTTTGAGTACAGAAAAATAGAACCGATTTTGCCTTTTATATTAAAAATGGGTGTGCTGCTGGCACTCCCTCCCGTTGACTACTTGTTTTTCTTGCGATCGCAACTCTCCTTCCCAGGAGCTTTGAGTACAGGAAAATAGAACCGATTATGCCTTTTATATTAGAAACGTGTATGCTGCAGGCACTCCCTCCCGTTGACAACTTGCTTTTCTTGCGATCGCAAATCTCCTTCCCAGGAGCTTTGAGTACAGGAAAATAGAACCCATTATGCCTTTTATATTAAAAATGGGTGTGCTGCTGGCACTCCCTCCCGTTGACAACTTGCTTTTCTTGCGATCGCAATTCTCCTTCCGAAGAGCTTTGAGTACAGAAAAATAGAACCGATTTTGCCTTTTATATTAAAAATGGGTGTGCTGCTGGCACTCCCTCCCGTTGACTACTTGTTTTTCTTGCGATCGCAACTCTCCTTCCCAGGAGCTTTTAGTACAAGGAAATAGAACCGATTATGCCTTTTATATTACAAACCTGTATGCTGCAGGCACTCCCTCCCGTTGACAACTTGCTTTTCTTTCGATCGCAATTCTCCTTCCGAAGAGCTTTGAGTACAGAAAAATAGAACCGATTTTGCCTTTTATATTAAAAATGGGTGTGCTGCTGGCACTCCCTCCCGTTGACTACTTGTTTTTCTTGCGATCGCAACTCTCCTTCCCAAGAGCTTTTAGTACAAGGAAATAGAACCGATTATGCCTTTTATATTAGAAACGTGTATGCTGCAGGCACTCCCTCCCGTTGACAACTTGCTTTTCTTGCGATCGCAATTCTCCTTCCGAAGAGCTTTGAGTACAGAAAAATAGAACCGATTTTGCCTTTTATATTAAAAATGGGTGTGCTGCTGGCACTCCCTCCCGTTGACTACTTGTTTTTCTTGCGATCGCAACTCTCCTTCCCAAGAGCTTTTAGTACAAGGAAATAGAACCGATTATGCCTTTTATATTAGAAACGTGTATGCTGCAGGCACTCCCTCCCGTTGACAACTTGCTTTTCTTGCGATCGCAATCATCCTTCCGAAGAGCTTTGAGTACAGAAAAATAGAACCGATTTTGCCTTTTATATTAAAAATGGGTGTGCTGCTGGCACTCCCTCCCGTTGACTACTTGTTTTTCTTGCGATCGCAACTCTCCTTCCCAAGAGCTTTTAGTACAAGGAAATAGTACCGATTATGCCTTTTATATTACAAACCTGTATGCTGCAGGCACTCCCTCCCGTTGACTACTTGTTTTTCTTGCGATCGCAACTCTCCTTCCCAAGAGCTTTTAGTACAAGGAAATAGAACCGATTATGCCTTTTATATTAAAAATGGGTGTGCTGCTGGCACTCCCTCCCGTTGACTACTTGTTTTTCTTGCGATCGCAACTCTCCTTCCGAAGAGCTTTGAGTACAGAAAAATAGAACCGATTTTGCCTTTTATATTAAAAATGGGTGTGCTGCTGGCACTCCCTCCCGTTGACTACTTGTTTTTCTTGCGATCGCAACTCTCCTTCCCAAGAGCTTTTAGTACAAGGAAATAGAACCGATTATGCCTTTTATATTAGAAACGTGTATGCTGCAGGCACTCCCTCCCGTTGACAACTTGCTTTTCTTGCGATCGCAATTCTCCTTCCGAAGAGCTTTGAGTACAGAAAAATAGAACCGATTTGGCCTTTTATATTAAAAATGGGTGTGCTGCTGGCACTCCCTCCCGTTGACTACTTGTTTTTCTTGCGATCGCAACTCTCCTTCCCAAGAGCTTTTAGTACAAGGAAAGAGAACCGATTATGCCTTTTATATTACAAACCTGTATGCTGCAGGCACTCCTTCCCGTTGACAACTTGCTTTTCTTGCGATCGCAATTCTCCTTCCGAAGAGCTTTGAGTACAGAAAAATAGAACCGATTTTGCCTTTTATATTAAAAATGGGTGTGCTGCTGGCACTCCCTCCCGTTGAAAACTTGTTTTTCTTGCGATCGCAACTCTCCTTCCCAAGAGCTTTTAGTACAAGGAAATAGAACCGATTATGCCTTTTATATTAGAAACGTGTATGCTGCAGGCACTCCCTCCCGTTGACAACTTGCTTTTCTTGCGATCGCAAATCTCCTTCCCAGGAGCTTTGAGTACAGGAAAATAGAACCCATTATGCCTTTTATATTAAAAATGGGTGTGCTGCTGGCACTCCATCCCGTTGACTACTTGTTTTTCTTGCGATCGCAACTCTCCTTCCCAAGAGCTTTTAGTACAAGGAAATAGAACCGATTATGCCTTTTATATTAGAAACGTGTATGCTGCAGGCACTCCCTCCCGTTGACAACTTGCTTTTCTTGCGATCGCAATTCTCCTTCCGAAGAGCTTTGAGTACAGAAAAATAGAACCGATTTTGCCTTTTATATTAAAAATGGGTGTGCTGCTGGCACTCCCTCCCGTTGACAACTTGTTTTTCTTGCGATCGCAACTCTTCTTCCCAAGAGCTTTTAGTACAAGGAAATAGAACCGATTATGCCTTTTATATTGGAAACGTGTATGCTGCAGGCACTCCCTCCCGTTGACAACTTGCTTTTCTTGCGATCGCAATTCTCCTTCCGAAGAGCTTTGAGTACAGAAAAATAGAACCGATTTTGCCTTTTATATTAAAAATGGGTGTGCTGCTGGCACTCCCTCCCGTTGACAACTTGTTTTTCTTGCGATCGCAACTCTCCTTCCCAAGAGCTTTTAGTACAAGGAAAGAGAACCGATTATGCCTTTTATATTACAAACCTGTATGCTGCAGGCACTCCCTCCCGTTGACAACTTGCTTTTCTTGCGATCGCAATTCTCCTTCCGAAGAGCTTTGAGTACAGAAAAATAGAACCGATTTTGCCTTTTATATTAAAAATGGGTGTGCTGCTGGCACTCCCTCCCGTTGAAAACCTGTTTTTCTTGCGATCGCAACTCTCCTTCCCAAGAGCTTTTAGTACAAGGAAATAGAACCGATTATGCCTTTTATATTAGAAACGTGTATGCTGCAGGCACTCCCTCCCGTTGACAACTTGCTTTTCTTGCGATCGCAATTCTCCTTCCGAAGAGCTTTGAGTACAGAAAAATAGAACCGATTTTGCCTTTTATATTAAAAATGGGTGTGCTGCTGGCACTCCCTCCCGTTGACTACTTGTTTTTCTTGCGATCGCAACTCTCCTTCCCAGGAGCTTTGAGTACAGGAAAATAGAACCGATTATGCCTTTTATATTAGAAACGTGTATGCTGCAGGCACTCCCTCCCGTTGACAACTTGCTTTTCTTGCGATCGCAAATCTCCTTCCCAGGAGCTTTGAGTACAGGAAAATAGAACCCATTATGCCTTTTATATTAAAAATGGGTGTGCTGCTGGCACTCCCTCCCGTTGACTACTTGTTTTTCTTGCGATCGCAACTCTCCTTCCCAAGAGCTTTTAGTACAAGGAAATAGAACCGATTATGCCTTTTACATTAGAAACGTGTATGCTGCAGGCACTCCCTCCCGTTGACAACTTGCTTTTCTTGCGATCGCAATTCTCCTTCCGAAGAGCTTTGAGTACAGAAAAATAGAACCGATTTTGCCTTTTATATTAAAAATGGGTGTGCTGCTGGCACTCCCTCCCGTTGACAACTTGTTTTTCTTGCGATCGCAACTCTCCTTCCCAAGAGCTTTTAGTACAAGGAAATAGAACCGATTATGCCTTTTATATTGGAAACGTGTATGCTGCAGGCACTCCCTCCCGTTGACAACTTGCTTTTCTTGCGATCGCAATTCTAATTCCGAAGAGCTTTGAGTACAGAAAAATAGAACCGATTTTGCCTTTTATATTAAAAATGGGTGTGCTGCTGGCACTCCCTCCCGTTGACAACTTGTTTTTCTTGCGATCGCAACTCTCCTTCCCAAGAGCTTTTAGTACAAGGAAAGAGAACCGATTATGCCTTTTATATTACAAACCTGTATGCTGCAGGCACTCCCTCCCGTTGACAACTTGCTTTTCTTGCGATCGCAATTCTCCTTCCGAAGAGCTTTGAGTACAGAAAAATAGAACCGATTTTGCCTTTTATATTAAAAATGGGTGTGCTGCTGGCACTCCCTCCCGTTGAAAACTTGTTTTTCTTGCGATCGCAACTCTCCTTCCCAAGAGCTTTTAGTACAAGGAAATAGAACCGATTATGCCTTTTATATTAGAAACGTGTATGCTGCAGGCACTCCCTCCCGTTGACAACTTGTTTTTCTTGCGATCGCAACTCTCCTTCCCAGGAGCTTTGAGTACAGGAAAATAGAACCGATTATGCCTTTTATATTAGAAACGTGTATGCTGCAGGCACTCCCTCCCGTTGACAACTTGCTTTTCTTGCGATCGCAATTCTCCTTCCGAAGAGCTTTGGGTACAGGAAAATAGAACCGATTATGCCTTTTATATTAGAAATGTGTATGCTGCTGGCACTCCCTCAAGTTGACAACTTGTTTTTCTTGCGATCGCAACTCTCCTTCCCAAGAGCTTTGAGTACAGGAAAATAGAACCGATTATGCCTTTTATATTAGAAATGTGTATGCTGCTGGCACTCCCTCCCGTTGACTACTTGTTTTTCTTGCGATCGCAACTCTCCTTCCCAAGAGCTTTTAGTACAAGGAAATAGAACCGATTATGCCTTTTATATTAGAAACGTGTATGCTGCAGGCACTCCCTCCCGTTGACAACTTGCTTTTCTTGCGATCGCAACTCTCCTTCCCAAGAGCTTCGAGTACAGAAAAATAGAACCGATTATGCCTTTTATATTTAAAATGTGTATGCTGCAGTCACTCCCTCCCATTGACAACTTGTTTTTCTTGCGATCACCCCTCTCCTTCCCAAGAGCTTTAAGTTCAGGAAAATAGAACCGATTCTGCATTTTATATTAGAACTGTGTATGCTGCTGGCACTTCCTCCCGTTGACAACTTGTTTTTATTGCGATCGCAACTCTCCTTCCGAAGAGCTTTGAGTACAGGAAAATAGAACCGATTATGCCTTTTATATTAAAAATGTGTATGCTGCTGGCACTCCCTCCCGTTGACAACTTGTTTTCTTGCGATCGCAACTCTCCTTTCCAAGATCTTTGAGTACAGGAAAATAGAACCGATTATGCCTTTTATATTAGAAACGTGTATGCTGCAGGCACTTCCTCCCGTTGACAACTTGTTTTTCTTGCGATCGCAACTCTCCTTCCCAAGAGATTTGAGTACAGGAAAATAGAACCGATTATGCCTTTTATATTAGAAATGTGTATGCTGCAGTCACTCCCTCCCATTGACAACTTGTTTTTCTTGCGATCACCCCTCTCCTTCCCAAGAGCTTTAAGTTCAGGAAAATAGAAACGATTCTGCATTTTATATTAGAACTGTGTATGCTGCTGGCACTTCCTCCCGTTGACAACTTGTTTTTATTGCGATCGCAACTCTCCTTCCGAAGAGCTTTGAGTACAGGAAAATAGAACCGATTATGCCTTTTATATTAAAAATGTGTATGCTGCTGGCACTCCCTCCCGTTGACAACTTGTTTTCTTGCGATCGCAACTCTCCTTACCAAGATCTTTGAGTACAGGAAAATAGAACCGATTTTGCCTTTTATATTAGAAATGCGTATGCTGCTGACACTCCCTCCCGTTGTTAACTTGTTTTTCTTGCGATCGCCACACTCCTTCCCAGGAGCTTTGAGTACAGGAAAATAAAACCGATTATGCCTTTTATATTAGAAACGTGTATGCTGCAGGCACTCCCTCCCGTTGACAACTTGTTTTTCTTGCGATCGCAACTCTCCTTCCGAAGAGCTTTGAGTACAGGAAAATAGAACCGATTCTGCCTTTTATATTATAAATGTGTTTGCTGCTGGCACTCCCTCAAGATGACAACTTGTTTTTCTTGCGATCGCCCCTCTCCTTCCCAAGAGCTTTGAGTACAGGAAAATAGAACCGATTATGCCTTTTATATTAGAAATGTGTATGCTGCTGGCACTCCCTCCCGTTGACATCTTATTTTTCTTGCTATCGCAACTCTCCTTCCAAGAGCTTTGAGTACAGAAAAATAGAACCGAATATGCTTTTTTTATTAGAACTGTGTTTGCTGCTGGCACACCCTCCCGTTGACAACTTATTTTTCTTGCGATCACAACTCTCCTTCCAAAAGAGCTTTGAGTACAGGAAATTAGAACCGATTATGCCTTTTATATTAGAACTGTGTATGCTGCTGGCACACCCTTCCGTTGACAACTTGTTTTTCTTGCGATCGCAACTCTCCTTCCCAAGAGCTTTGAACCAGGAAAATAGAACCGTTTATGCCTTTTATATTAGAACTGTGTATGCTGCTGGCATTCCCTCCCGTTGACAACTTTCTTTTCTTGCGATCGCAACTCTCCTTCCCAAGAGTTTTGAACCAGGAGAATAGAACCGTTTATGCCTTTTATATTAGAACTGTGTATGCTGCTGGCACACCCTCCCGTTGACAACTTGTTTTTCTTGCGATCGCAACTCTCCTTCCCAAGAGTTTTGAACCAGGAAAATAGAACCGTTTATGCCTTTTATATTAGAACTGTGTATGCTGCTGGCACTCCCTACCGTTGACAACTTGTTTTTCTTGCGATCGCAACTCTCCTTCCCAAGAGCTTTGAGTACAGGAAATTAGAACCGATTATGCCTTTTATATTAGAACTGTGTATGCTGCAGGCACTCCCTCCCGTTGACAACATGTTTTTCTTGCGATCACCCCTCTTCTTCCCAAGAGATTTAAGTTCAGGAAAATAGAACCGATTCAGTCTTTTATATTTGAAATGTGTATGCTGCTGGCACCCCCTCCCGATGACAACTTGTTTTTCTTGCGATCGCAACTCTCCTTCCCAAGAGCTTTGAGTAAAGGAAAATAGAACCGACTCTGCCTTTTATATTAGAAACGTGTATGCTGCAGGCACTCCCTCCCGTTGACAACTTGTTTTTCTTGCGATCGCAACTCTCCTTCCCAAGAGCTTTGAGTACAGGAAAATAGAACCGACTCTGCCTTTTATATTAGAAACGTGTATGCTGCAGGCACTCCCTCCCGTTGACAACTTATTCTTCTTGCGATCGCAACTCTCCTTCCCAAGAGCTTTGAATACAGGAAAATAGAACCGAATCTGACTTTTTTATTAGAACTGTGAATGCTGTTGGCACTCCCTCCCGTTGACAACTTATTTTTCTTGCCATCGCAACTCTCCTTCCCAAGAGCTTTGAGTACAGGAAAATAGAACCGAATCTGACTTTTTTATTAGAACTGTGTATGCTGTTGGCACTCCCTCCCGTTGACAACTTGTTTTTCTTGCGATCGCCCCTCTCCTTCCCAAGAGCTTTGAGTACAGGAAAATAGAACCGATTATGCCTTTTATATTAGAAATGTGTATGCTGCTGGCACTCCCTCCCGTTGACAACTTATTTTTCTTGCGATCGCAACTCTCCTTCCCAAGAGCTTTGAATACAGGAAAATAGAACCGATTATGCCTTTTATATTAGAAATGTGTATGCTGCTGGCACTCCCTCCCGTTGACAACTTATTTTTCTTGCGATCGCAACTCTCCTTCCCAAGAGCTTTGAGTACAGGAAAATAGAACCGATTCTGCCTTTTATATTAGAACTGTGTATGCTGTTGGCACTCCCTCCCGTTGACAACTTGTTTTTCTTGCGATCGCCCCTCTCCTTCCCAAGAGCTTTGAGTACAGGAAAATAGAACCGATTATGCCTTTTATATTAGAAATGTGTATGCTGCTGGCACTCCCTCCCGTTGACAACTTATTTTTCTTGCGATCGCAACTCTCCTTCCCAAGAGCTTTGAATACAGGAAAATAGAACCGATTATGCCTTTTATATTAGAAATGTGTATGCTGCTGGCACTCCCTACCTTTGACAACTTGTTTTTCTTGCGATCGCAACTCTCCTTCCCAAGAGCTTTGAGTACAGGAAAATAGAACCGATTCTGCCTCTTATATTAGAACTGTGTATGCTGCTGGCACTCCCTTCCGTTGACTTGTTTTTCTTGCGATCGCAACTCTCCTTCCCAAGAGCTTTGAGTACAGGAAAATAGAACCGAATCTGATTTTTTATTAGAACTGTGTATGCTGTTGGCACTCTCTCCCGTTGACAACTTGTTTTTCTTGCGATCGCCCCTCTGCTTCCCAAGAGCTTTGAGTACAGGAAAACAGAACCGATTATGCCTTTTATATTAGAAATGTGTATGCTGCTGGCACTCCCTCCCGTTGACAACTTATTTTTCTTGCGATTGCAACTCTCCTTCCCAAGAGCTTTGAATACAGGAAAATAGAACCGATTATGCCTTTTATATTAGAAATGTGTATGCTGCTGGCACTCCCTACCTTTGACAACTTGTTTTTCTTGCGATCGCAACTCTCCTTCCCAAGAGCTTTTAGTACAAGGAAATAGAACCGATTATGCCTTTTATATTAGAAACGTGTATGCTGTTGGCACTCCCTCCCGTTGACAACTTGCTTTTCTTGCGATCCCAATTCTCCTTCCGAAGAGCTTTGAGTACAGAAAAATAGAACCGATTTTGCCTTTTATATTAAAAATGGGTGTGCTGCTGGCACTCCCTCCCGTTGACAACTTGCTTTTCTTGCGATCGCAACTCTCCTTCCCAAGAGCTTTTAGTACAAGGAAATAGAACCGATTATGCCTTTTATATTAGAAACGTGTATGCTGTTGGCACTCCCTCCCGTTGACAACTTGTTTTTCTTGCGATCGCAACTCTCCTTCCCAAGAGCTTTGAGTACATGAAAATAGAACCGATTCCGCCTTTTATATTAGAATTGTTTATGCTGCTGGCACTCCCTCCCGTTGACAACTTGTTTTACTTGCGATCGCAACTCTCCTTCCCAAGAGCTTTGAATACAGGAAAATAAAACCGATTATGCCTTTTATATTAAAAATGTGTATGCTGCTGGCACTACCTCCCGTTGACAACTTGTTTTTCTTGCGATCGCAACTCTCCTTCCCAAGAGCTTTGAGCACAGAAAAATAGAACCGATTATGCCTTTTATATTAAAAATGTGTATGCTGCTGGCACTCCCTCTCGTTGACAACTTGTTTTTCTTGCGATCGCAACTCTCCTTCCCAGGAGCTTTGAGTACAGGAAAATAGAACCGATTATGCCTTTTATATTAAAAATGGGTGTGCTTCTGGCACTCCCTCCCGTTGACTCTCTTTCCGAAGAGCTTTGAGTACAGAAAAATAGAACCGATTTTGCTTTTATATTAAAAATGGGTGTGCTGCTGGCACTCCCTCCCGTTGACTACTTGTTTTTCTTGCGATCGCAACTCTCCTTCCCAAGAGCTTTTAGTACAAGGAAATAGAACCGATTATGCCTTTTATATTACAAACCTGTATGCTGCAGGCACTTCCTCCCGTTGACAACTTGCTTTTCTTGCGATCGCAATTCTCCTTCCGAAGAGCTTTGAGTACAGAAAAATAGAACCGATTTTGCCTTTTATATTAAAAATGGGTGTGCTGCTGGCACTCCCTCCCGTTGACTACTTGTTTTTCTTGCGATCGCAACTCTCCTTCCCAAGAGCTTTTAGTACAAGGAAATAGAACCGATTATGCCTTTTATATTACAAACCTGTATGCTGCAGGCACTCCCTCCCGTTGACAACTTGCTTTTCTTGCGATCGCAATTCTCCTTCCGAAGAGCTTTGAGTACAGAAAAATAGAACCGATTTTGCCTTTTATATTAAAAATGGGTGTGCTGCTGGCACTCCCTCCCGTTGACTACTTGTTTTTCTTGCGATCGCAACTCTCCTTCCCAGGAGCTTTTAGTACAAGGAAATAGAACCGATTATGCCTTTTATATTACAAACCTGTATGCTGCAGGCACTCCCTCCCGTTGACTACTTGTTTTTCTTGCGATCGCAACTCTCCTTCCGAAGAGCTTTGAGTACAGGAAAATAGAACCGATTTTGCCTTTTATATTAAAAATGGGTGTGCTGCTGGCACTCCCTCCCGTTGACAACTTGCTTTTCTTGCGATCGCAACTCTCCTTCCCAAGAGCTTTTAGTACAAGGAAATAGAACCGATTATGCCTTTTATATTACAAACCTGTATGCTGCAGGCACTCCCTCCCGTTGACAACTTGCTTTTCTTGCGATCGCAATTCTCCTTCCGAAGAGATTTGAGTACAGAAAAATAGAACCGATTTTGCCTTTTATATTAAAAATGGGTGTGCTGCTGGCACTCCCTCCCGTTGACTACTTGTTTTTCTTGCGATCGCAACTCTCCTTCCCAGGAGCTTTTAGTACAAGGAAATAGAACCGATTATGCCTTTTATATTACAAACCTGTATGCTGCAGGCACTCCATCCCGTTGACTACTTGTTTTTCTTGCGATCGCAACTCTCCTTCCGAAGAGCTTTGAGTACAGGAAAATAGAACCGATTTTGCCTTTTATATTAAAAATGGGTGTGCTGCTGGCACTCCCTCCCGTTGACAACTTGCTTTTCTTGCGATCGCAACTCTCCTTCCCAAGAGCTTTTAGTACAAGGAAATAGAACCGATTATGCCTTTTATATTACAAACCTGTATGCTGCAGGCACTCCCTCCCGTTGACAACTTGCTTTTCTTTCGATCGCAATTCTCCTTCCGAAGAGCTTTGAGTACAGAAAAATAGAACCGATTTTGCCTTTTATATTAAAAATGGGTGTGCTGCTGGCACTCCCTCCCGTTGACTACTTGTTTTTCTTGCGATCGCAACTCTCCTTCCCAGGAGCTTTTAGTACAAGGAAATAGAACCGATTATGCCTTTTATATTACAAACCTGTATGCTGCAGGCACTCCCTCCCGTTGACAACTTGCTTTTCTTTCGATCGCAATTCTCCTTCCGAAGAACTTTGAGTACAGAAAAATAGAACCGATTTTGCCTTTTATATTAAAAATGGGTGTGCTGCTGGCACTCCCTCCCGTTGACTACTTGTTTTTCTTGCGATCGCAACTCTCCTTCCGAAGAGCTTTGAGTACAGAAAAATAGAACCGATTTTGCCTTTTATATTAAAAATGGGTGTGCTGCTGGCACTCCCTCCCGTTGACTACTTGTTTTTCTTGCGATCGCAACTCTCCTTCCGAAGAGCTTTGAGTACAGGAAAATAGAACCGATTTTGCCTTTTATATTAAAAATGGGTGTGCTGCTGGCACTCCCTCCCGTTGACAACTTGCTTTTCTTGCGATCGCAACTCTCCTTCCCAAGAGCTTTTAGTACAAGGAAATAGAACCGATTATGCCTTTTATATTACAAACCTGTATGCTGCAGGCACTCCCTCCCGTTGACAACTTGCTTTTCTTTCGATCGCAATTCTCCTTCCGAAGAACTTTGAGTTCAGAAAAATAGAACCGATTTTGCCTTTTATATTAAAAATGGGTGTGCTGCTGGCACTCCCTCCCGTTGACTACTTGTTTTTCTTGCGATCGCAACTCTCCTTCCGAAGAGCTTTGAGTACAGAAAAATAGAACCGATTTTGCCTTTTATATTAAAAATGGGTGTGCTGCTGGCACTCCCTCCCGTTGACTACTTGTTTTTCTTGCGATCGCAACTCTCCTTCCCAAGAGCTTTTAGTACAAGGAAATAGAACCGATTATGCCTTTTATATTAGAAACGTGTATGCTGCAGGCACTCCCTCCCGTTGACAACTTGCTTTTCTTGCGATCGCAATTCTCCTTCCGAAGAGCTTTGAGTACAGAAAAATAGAACCGATTTGGCCTTTTATATTAAAAATGGGTGTGCTGCTGGCACTCCCTCCCGTTGACTACTTGTTTTTCTTGCGATCGCAACTCTCCTTCCCAAGAGCTTTTAGTACAAGGAAATAGAACCGATTATGCCTTTTATATTACAAACCTGTATGCTGCAGGCACTCCCTCCCGTTGACAACTTGCTTTTCTTGCGATCGCAATTCTCCTTCCGAAGAGCTTTGAGTACAGAAAAATAGAACCGATTTTGCCTTTTATATTAAAAATGGGTGTGCTGCTGGCACTCCCTCCCGTTGACTACTTGTTTTTCTTGCGATCGCAACTCTCCTTCCCAAGAGCTTTTAGTACAAGGAAATAGAACCGATTATGCCTTTTATATTAGAAACGTGTATGCTGCAGGCACTCCCTCCCGTTGACAACTTGCTTTTCTTGCGATCGCAATTCTCCTTCCGAAGAGATTTGAGTACAGAAAAATAGAACCGATTTTGCCTTTTATATTAAAAATGGGTGTGCTGCTGGCACTCCCTCCCGTTGACTACTTGTTTTTCTTGCGATCGCAACTCTCCTTCCCAAGAGCTTTTAGTACAAGGAAATAGAACCGATTATGCCTTTTATATTACAAACCTGTATGCTGCAGGCACTCCCTCCCGTTGACAACTTGCTTTTCTTGCGATCGCAATTCTCCTTCCGAAGAGCTTTGAGTACAGAAAAATAGAACCGATTTTGCCTTTTATATTAAAAATGGGTGTGCTGCTGGCACTCCCTCCCGTTAAATACTTGTTTTTCTTGCGATCGCAACTCTCCTTCCCAAGAGCTTTTAGTACAAGGAAATAGAACCGATTATGCCTTTTATATTAGAAACGTGTATGCTGCAGGCACTCCCTCCCGTTGACAACTTGCTTTTCTTGCGATCGCAATTCTCCTTCCGAAGAGCTTTGAGTACAGAAAAATAGAACCGATTTTGCCTTTTATATTAAAAATGGGTGTGCTGCTGGCACTCCCTCCCGTTGACTACTTGTTTTTCTTGCGATCGCAAATCTCCTTCCCAGGAGCTTTGAGTACAGGAAAATAGAACCGATTATGCCTTTTATATTAAAAATGGGTGTGCTGCTGGCACTCCCTCCCGTTGACTACTTGTTTTTCTTGCGATCGCAACTC
The DNA here is from genome assembly GCA_034092305.1 of Diaprepes abbreviatus. Lineage (NCBI taxonomy): Eukaryota > Metazoa > Arthropoda > Insecta > Coleoptera > Curculionidae > Diaprepes > Diaprepes abbreviatus. The sequence goes on along the minus strand of JASJET010000344.1, from coordinate 91,304 downwards.
TCCTTCCCAAGAGCTTTTAGTACAAGGAAATAGAACCGATTATGCCTTTTATATTAGAAACGTGTATGCTGCAGGCACTCCCTCCCGTTGACAACTTGCTTTTCTTGCGATCGCAATTCTCCTTCCGAAGAGCTTTGAGTACAGAAAAATAGAACCGATTTTGCCTTTTATATTAAAAATGGGTGTGCTGCTGGCACTCCCTCCCGTTGACAACTTGTTTTTCTTGCGATCGCAACTCTCCTTCCCAAGAGCTTTTAGTACAAGGAAATAGAACCGATTATGCCTTTTATATTAGAAACGTGTATGCTGCAGGCACTCCCTCCCGTTGACAACTTGCTTTTCTTGCGATCGCAATTCTCCTTCCGAAGAGCTTTGAGTACAGAAAAATAGAACCGATTTTGCCTTTTATATTAAAAATGGGTGTGCTGCTGGCACTCCCTCCCGTTGACTACTTGTTTTTCTTGCGATCGCAACTCTCCTTCCCAAGAGCTTTTAGTACAAGGAAATAGAACCGATTATGCCTTTTATATTAGAAACGTGTATGCTGCAGGCACTCCCTCCCGTTGACAACTTGCTTTTCTTGCGATCGCAACTCTCCTTCCCAAGAGCTTTGAGTACAGAAAAATAGAACCGATTTTGCCTTTTATATTAAAAATGTGTATGCTGCTGGCACTTCTTCTCGTTGACAACTTGTTTTTCTTGCGATCGCAACTCTCCTTCCCAGGAGCTTTGAGTACAGGAAAATAGAACCGATTATGCCTTTTATATTAGAAACGTGTATGCTGCAGGCACTCCCTCCCGTTGACAACTTGCTTTTCTTGCGATCGCAATTCTCCTTCCGAAGAGCTTTGAGTACAGGAAAATAGAACCGATTATGCCTTTTATATTAGAAATGTGTATGCTGCTGGCACTCCCTCAAGTTGACAACTTGTTTTTCTTGCGATCGCAACTCTCCTTCCCAAGAGCTTTGAGTACAGGAAAATAGAACCGATTATGCCTTTTATATTAGAAATGTGTATGCTGCTGGCACTCCCTCCCGTTGACTACTTGTTTTTCTTGCGATCGCAACTCTCCTTCCCAAGAGCTTTTAGTACAAGGAAATAGAACCGATTATGCCTTTTATATTAGAAACGTGTATGCTGCAGGCACTCCCTCCCGTTGACAACTTGCTTTTCTTGCGATCGCAACTCTCCTTCCCAAGAGCTTTGAGTACAGAAAAATAGAACCGATTATGCCTTTTATATTAAAAATGTGTATGCTGCTGGCACTCCCTCTCGTTGACAACTTGTTTTTCTTGCGATCGCAACTCTCCTTCCTAGGAGCTTTGAGTACAGGAAAATAGAACCGATTATGCCTTTTATATTAGAAACGTGTATGCTGCAGGCACTCCCTCCCGTTGACAACTTGCTTTTCTTGCGATCGCAATTCTCCTTCCGAAGAGCTTTGAGTACAGGAAAATAGAACCGATTATGCCTTTTATATTAGAAATGTGTATGCTGCTGGCACTCCCTCAAGTTGACAACTTGTTTTTCTTGCGATCGAACCTCTCCTTCCCAAGAGCTTTGAGTACAGGAAAATAGAACCGATTCTGCCTTTTATATTAGAAATGTGTATGCTGCTGGCACTCCCTCAAGTTGACAACTTGTTTTTCTTGCGATCGCCCCTCTCCTTCCCAAGAGCTTTGAGTACAGGAAAATAGAACCGATTATGCCTTTTATATTAGAAATGTGTATGCTGCTGGCACTCCCTCAAGTTGACAACTTGTTTTTCTTGCGATCGCCCCTCTCCTTCCCAAGAGCTTTGAGTACAGGAAAATAGAACCGATTATGCCTTTTATATTAGAAATGTGTATGCTGCTGGCACTCCCTCAAGTTGACAACTTGTTTTTCTTGCGATCGCCCCTCTCCTTCCCAAGAGCTTTGAGTACAGGAAAATAGAACCGATTATGCCTTTTATATTAGAAATGTGTATGCTGCTGGCACTCCCTCAAGTTGACAACTTGTTTTTCTTGCGATCGCCCCTCTCCTTCCCAAGAGCTTTGAGTACAGGAAAATAGAACCGATTATGCCTTTTATATTAGAAATGTGTATGCTGCTGGCACTCCCTCAAGTTGACAACTTGTTTTTCTTGCGATCGCCCCTCTCCTTCCCAAGAGCTTTGAGTACAGGAAAATAGAACCGATTATGCCTTTTATATTAGAAATGTGTATGCTGCTGGCACTCCCTCAAGTTGACAACTTGTTTTTCTTGCGATCGCCCCTCTCCTTCCCAAGAGCTTTGAGTACAGGAAAATAGAACCGATTATGCCTTTTATATTAGAAATGTGTATGCTGTTGGCACTCCCTCAAGTTGACAACTTGTTTTTCTTGCGATCGCCCCTCTCCTTCCCAAGAGCTTTGAGTACAGGAAAATAGAACCGATTATGCCTTTTATATTAGAAATGTGTATGCTGCTGGCACTCCCTCAAGTTGACAACTTGTTTTTCTTGCGATCGCCCCTCTCCTTCCCAAGAGCTTTGAGTACAGGAAAATAGAACCGATTATGCCTTTTATATTAGAAATGTGTATGCTGCTGGCACTCCCTCAAGTTGACAACTTGTTTTTCTTGCGATCGCCCCTCTCCTTCCCAAGAGCTTTGAGTACAGGAAAATAGAACCGATTATGCCTTTTATATTAGAAATGTGTATGCTGCTGGCACTCCCTCAAGTTGACAACTTGTTTTTCTTGCGATCGCCCCTCTCCTTCCCAAGAGCTTTGAGTACAGGAAAATAGAACCGATTATGCCTTTTATATTAGAAATGTGTATGCTGCTGGCACTCCCTCAAGTTGACAACTTGTTTTTCTTGCGATCGCCCCTCTCCTTCCCAAGAGCTTTGAGTACAGGAAAATAGAACCGATTATGCCTTTTATATTAGAAATGTGTATGCTGCTGGCACTCCCTCAAGTTGACAACTTGTTTTTCTTGCGATCGAACCTCTCCTTCCCAAGAGCTTTGAGTACAGGAAAATAGAACCGATTCTGCCTTTTATATTAGAAATGTGTATGCTGCTGGCACTCCCTCAAGTTGACAACTTGTTTTTCTTGCGATCGCCCCTCTCCTTCCCAAGAGCTTTGAGTACAGGAAAATAGAACCGATTATGCCTTTTATATTAGAAATGTGTATGCTGCTGGCACTCCCTCAAGTTGACAACTTGTTTTTCTTGCGATCGAACCTCTCCTTCCCAAGAGCTTTGAGTACAGGAAAATAGAACCGATTCTGCCTTTTATATTAGAAATGTGTATGCTGCTGGCACTCCCTCAAGTTGACAACTTGTTTTTCTTGCGATCGCCCCTCTCCTTCCCAAGAGCTTTGAGTACAGGAAAATAGAACCGATTATGCCTTTTATATTAGAAATGTGTATGCTGCTGGCACTCCCTCAAGTTGACAACTTGTTTTTCTTGCGATCGAACCTCTCCTTCCCAAGAGCTTTGAGTACAGGAAAATAGAACCGATTCTGCCTTTTATATTAGAAATGTGTATGCTGCTGGCACTCCCTCAAGTTGACAACTTGTTTTTCTTGCGATCGCCCCTCTCCTTCCCAAGAGCTTTGAGTACAGGAAAATAGAACCGATTATGCCTTTTATATTAGAAATGTGTATGCTGCTGCCACCCTCCCCGTTGACAATTTGTTTTTCTTGCGATCGCAACTCTCCTTCCCAAGAGCTTTGAGTACAGAAAAATAGAACCGAATCTGCCTTTTTTATTAGAACTGTGTATGCTGCTGGCACTCCCTCCCGTTGACAACTTATTTTTCTTGCGATCGCAACTCTCCTTCCCAGGAGCTTTGAATACAGGAAAATAGAACCGATTATGCCTTTTATATTAGAAACGTGTATGCTGTTGGCCCTCCCTCCCGTTGACAACTTGTTTTTCTTGCGATCGCAACTCTCCTTCCCAAGAGCTTTGAGTACAGGAAAATAGAACCGATTATGCCTTTTATATTAGAACTGTGTATGCTGCTGGCACTCCCTCCCGTTGATAACTTGTTTTTCTTGCGATCGCAACTCTCCTTCTCAAGAGCTTTGAGTACAGGAAAATAGAACCGATTATGCCTTTTATATTAGAACTGTGTATGTTGCTGGCACCCCTCCCGTTGACAACTTGTTTTTCTTGCGATCACCCCTCTCCTTCCCAAGAGCTTTAAGTTCAGGAAAATAGAACCGATTCTGCATTTTATTTTAGAAATGTGTATGCTGCTGGCACTCCCTCCCTTTGACAACTTGTTTTTATTGCGATCGCAACTCTCCTTCCCAAGAGCTTTGAGTACAGGAAAATAGAACCGATTATGCCTTTTATATTAAAAATGGGTGTGCTTCTGGCACTCCCTCCCGTTGACTCTCTTTCCGAAGAGCTTTGAGTACAGAAAAATAGAACCGATTTGGCCTTTTATGTTTTTAAATGTGTATGCTTCTGGCACTCCCTTCGGTTGACAACTTGTTTTTCTTGCGATCGCAACTCTCCTACCCAAGATATTTGAGTACAGGAAAATATAACCGATTATGCCTTTTATATTAGAAACCTGTATGCTGCAGGCACTCCCTCCCGTTGACAACTTGTTTTTCTTGCGATCGCAACTCTCCTACCCAAGAGCTTTGAGTACAGGAAAATAGAACCCATTATGCCTTTTATATTAGAACTGTGTATGCTGCTGGCACTCCCTCCCGTTGATAACTTGTTTTTCTTGCGATCGCAACTCTCCTTCCCAAGAGCTTTGAGGACAGGAAAATAGAACCGATTATGCTGTAATATTAGAACTGTGTATGCTGCTGGCACTCCCTCCCGTTGACAACTTGTTTTTCTTGCGATAACCCCTCTCCTTCCCAAGAGCTTTAAGTTCAGGAAAATAGAACAGATTCTGCATTTTATATTAGAACTGTGTATGCTGCTGGCACTCCCTCAAGTTGACAACTTGTTTTTCTTGCGATCGCAAAACTCCTTCCCAGGAGCTTTGAGTACAGGAAAATAGAACCGATTATGCCTTTTATATTAGAAACGTGTATGCTGCAGGCACTCCCTCCCGTTGACAACTTGTTTTAATTGCGATCGCAACTCTCCTTCCCAAGAGCATTGAGTACAGGAAAATAGAACCGATTCTGCCTTTTATATTAGAAATGTGTATGCTGCTGGCACTCCCTCAAGTTGACAACTTGTTTATCTTGCGATCGCAACTCTCCTTCCCAAGAGTTCTGAGTACAGAAAAATAGAACCGATTATGCTTTTCATATTAGAAATGTGTATGCTGCTGGCACTCCCTCCCGTTGACAACTTTTTTTTTTGCTATCGCAACTCTCCTTTCCAAGAGATTAGAGTACAGGAAAATAGAACCGATTATGAATTTTATATTTAAAATGTGTATGCTGCAGGCACGCCTCCCGTTGACAACTTATTTTTCTTGCGATCGCAACTCTCCTTCCCAAGAGCTTTGAGTACAGGAAATTAGAACCGATTATGCCTTTTATATTAGAACTGTGTATGCTGCTGGCACTCCCTCCCGTTGACAACATGTTTTTCTTGCTATCGAAACTCTCCTTCCCAAGAGCTTTAAACCAGGAAAATAGAACCGTTTATGCCTTTTATATTAGAACTGTGTATGCTGCTGGCACTCCCTCCCGTTGACAACTTGTTTTTCTTGGGATCGCAACTCTCCTTTCCAAGAGCTCTGAACCAGGAAAATAGAACCATTTATGCCTTTTATATTAGAACTGTGTATGCAGCTGGCACTCCCTCCCGTTGACAACTTTTTTTCTTGCTATGGCAACCCTCCTTCCCAAGAGCTTTGAGTACAGGAAAATAGAACCGATTATGCCTTTTATATTAGAACTGTGTATGCTGCTGGCACCCCCTCCCGTTGACAACTAGTTTTTCTTGCGATCGCAACTCTCCTTCCCAAGAGCTTTGAATCAAGAAAATAGAACCGTTTATGCCTTTTATATTAGAACTGTGTATGCTGCTGGCACTCCCTACCGTTGACAACTTGTTTTTCTTGCGATCGCAACTCTCCTTCCCAAGAGCTTTGAGTACAGGAAATTAGAACCGATTATGCCTTTTATATTAGAACTGTGTATGCTGCTGGCACTCCGTCCCTTTGACAACTTGTTTTTCTTGCGATCGCAACTCTCCTTCCCAAGAGATTTGAGTACAGGGAATTAGAAACGATTATGCCTTTTATATTAGAACTGTGTATGCTGCTGGCACTCCGTCCCTTTGACAACTTGTTTTTCTTGCGATCGCATCTCTCCTTCCCAAGAGCTTTGATTACAAGAAAATAGAACCGATTATGCCTTTTATATTAGAAATGTGTATGCTGCAGGCACTCTCTAACGTTGACAACATGTTTTTCTTGCGATCACCCCTCTCCTTCCCAAGAGTTTTAAGTTCAGGAAAATAGAACCGATTCAGCCTTTTATATTAGAAATGTGTATGCTGCTGGCACCCCTCCCGTTGACAACTTTTTTTTTCTTGCGATCGCAACTCTCCTTTCCAAGAGCTTTGAGTTCAGGAAAATAGAACCGATTCTGTCTTTTATATTAGAAAAGTGTATGCTGCAGGCACTCCCTCCCGTTGAAAACTTGTTTTCCTCGAGATCACAACACTCTTCCCAAGAGCTTTGATTACAGGAAAATAGAACCGATTCTGCCTTTTATATTAGAACTGTGTATGCTGTTGTCACTACCTCCCGTTGACAACTTGTTTTTCTTGCGATAGCAACTCTCCTTCCCAAGAGCTTTGAGTACAGGAAAATAAAACCGATTAGGCCTTTTATATTAGAACTGTGTATGCTGCTGGCACCCTTCCCGTTGACAACTTGTTTTTCTTGCGATCGCAACTCTCCTTCCCAAGAGCTTTTAGTACAAGGAAATAGAACCGATTATGCCTTTTATATTACAAACCTGTATGCTGCAGGCACTCCCTCCCGTTGACAACTTGCTTTTCTTGCGATCGCAATTCTCCTTCCGAAGAGCATTGAGTACAGAAAAATAGAACCGATTTTGCCTTTTATATTAAAAATGGGTGTGCTGCTGGCACTCCCTCCCGTTGACTACTTGTTTTTCTTGCGATCGCAACTCTCCTTCCCAAGAGCTTTTAGTACAAGGAAATAGAACCGATTATGCCTTTTATATTAGAAACGTGTATGCTGCAGGCACTCCCTCCCGTTGCCAACTTGCTTTTCTTGCGATCGCAATTCTCCTTCCGAAGAGCTTTGAGTACAGAAAAATAGAACCGATTTTGCCTTTTATATTAAAAATGGGTGTGCTTCTGGCACTCCCTCCCGTTGACAACTTGCTTTTCTTGCGATCGCAACTCTCCTTCCCAAGAGCTTTGAGTACAGGAAAATAGAACCGATTTTGCTTTTTATATTAAAAATGGGTGTGCTGCTGGCACTCCCTCCCGTTGACAACTTGCTTTTCTTGCGATCGCAATTCTCCTTCCGAAGAGCTTTGAGTACAGAAAAATAGAACCGATTTTGCCTTTTATATTAAAAATGTGTATGCTGCTGGCACTCCCTCTCGTTGACAACTTGTTTTTCTTGCGATCGCAACTCTCCTTCCCAAGAGCTTTGAGTACAGAAAAATAGAACCGATTATGCCTTTTATATTAGAAATGTGTATGCTGCTGGCACTCCCTCCCGTTGACAACTTGTTTTCCTTGCGATCGCAACTCTCCTTCCCAAGAGCTTTAAGTACAAGGAAATAGAACCGATTATGCCTTTTATATTAGAAACGTGTATGCTGCAGGCACTCCCTCCCGTTGACAACTTGCTTTTCTTGCGATCGCAATTCTCCTTCCGAAGAGCTTTGAGTACAGAAAAATAGAACTGATTTTGCCTTTTATATTAAAAATGGGTGTGCTGCTGGCACTCCCTCCCGTTGACTACTTGTTTTTCTTGCGATCGCAACTCTCCTTCCCAGGAGCTTTTAGTACAAGGAAATAGAACCGATTATGCCTTTTATATTACAAACCTGTATGCTGCAGGCACTCCCTCCCGTTGACTACTTGTTTTTCTTGCGATCGCAACTCTCCTTCCGAAGTGCTTTGAGTACAGGAAAATAGAACCGATTTTGCCTTTTATATTAAAAATGGGTGTGCTGCTGGCACTCCCTCCCGTTGACAACTTGCTTTTCTTGCGATCGCAACTCTCCTTCCCAAGAGCTTTTAGTACAAGGAAATAGAACCGATTATGCCTTTTATATTACAAACTTGTATGCTGCAGGCACTCCCTCCCGTTGACAACTTGCTTTTCTTGCGATCGCAATTCTCCTTCCGAAGAGCTTTGAGTACAGAAAAATAGAACCGATTTTGCCTTTTATATTAAAAATGGGTGTGCTGCTGGCACTCCCTCCCGTTGACTACTTGTTTTTCTTGCGATCGCAACTCTCCTTCCCAGGAGCTTTTAGTACAAGGAAATAGAACCGATTATGCCTTTTATATTACAAACCTGTATGCTGCAGGCACTCCCTCCCGTTGACTACTTGTTTTTCTTGCGATCGCAACTCTCCTTCCGAAGAGCTTTGAGTACAGGAAAATAGAACCGATTTTGCCTTTTATATTAAAAATGGGTGTGCTGCTGGCACTCCCTCCCGTTGACAACTTGCTTTTCTTGCGATCGCAACTCTCCTTCCCAAGAGCTTTTAGTACAAGGAAATAGAACCGATTATGCCTTTTATATTACAAACCTGTATGCTGCAGGCACTCCCTCCCGTTGACAACTTGCTTTTCTTGCGATCGCAATTCTCCTTCCGAAGAGCTTTGAGTACAGAAAAATAGAACCGATTTTGCCTTTTATATTAAAAATGGTTGTACTGCTGGCACTCCCTCCCGTTGACTACTTGTTTTTCTTGCGATCGCAACTCTCCTTCCCAAGAGCTTTTAGTACAAGGAAATAGAACCGATTATGCCTTTTATATTAGAAACGTGTATGCTGCAGGCACTCCCTCCCGTTGACAACTTGCTTTTCTTGCGATCGCAATTCTCCTTCCGAAGAGCTTTGAGTACAGAAAAATAGAACCGATTTTGCCTTTTATATTAAAAATGGGTGTGCTGCTGGCACTCCCTCCCGTTGACTACTTGTTTTTCTTGCGATCGCAACTCTCCTTCCCAAGAGCTTTTAATACAAGGAAATAGAACCGATTATGCCTTTTATATTAGAAACGTGTATGCTGCAGGCACTCCCTCCCGTTGACAACTTGCTTTTCTTGCGATCGCAATTCTCCTTCCGAAGAGCTTTGAGTACAGAAAAATAGAACCGATTTGGCCTTTTATATTAAAAATGGGTGTGCTGCTGGCACTCCCTCCCGTTGACTACTTGTTTTTCTTGCGATCGCAACTCTCCTTCCCAAGAGCTTTTAGTACAAGGAAATAGAACCGATTATGCCTTTTATATTACAAACCTGTATGCTGCAGGCACTCCCTCCCGTTGACAACTTGCTTTTCTTGCGATCGCAATTCTCCTTCCGAAGAGCTTTGAGTACAGAAAAATAGAACCGATTTTGCCTTTTATATTAAAAATGGGTGTGCTGCTGGCACTCCCTCCCGTTGACTACTTGTTTTTCTTGCGATCGCAACTCTCCTTCCAAGAGCTTTTAGTACAAGGAAATAGAACCGATTATGCCTTTTATATTAGAAACGTGTATGCTGCAGGCACTCCCTCCCGTTGACAACTTGCTTTTCTTGCGATCGCAATTCTCCTTCCGAAGAGCTTTGAGTACAGAAAAATAGAACCGATTTTGCCTTTTATATTAAAAATGGGTGTGCTGCTGGCACTCCCTCCCGTTGACTACTTGTTTTTCTTGCGATCGCAACTCTCCTTCCCAAGAGCTTTTAGTACAAGGAAATAGAACCGATTATGCCTTTTATATTAGAAACGTGTATGCTGCAGGCACTCCCTCCCGTTGACAACTTGCTTTTCTTGCGATCGCAATTCTCCTTCCGAAGAGCTTTGAGTACAGAAAAATAGAACCGATTTTGCCTTTTATATTAAAAATGGGTGTGCTGCTGGCACTCCCTCCCGTTGACTACTTGTTTTTCTTGCGATCGCAACTCTCCTTCCCAGGAGCTTTGAGTACAGGAAAATAGAACCGATTATGCCTTTTATATTAAAAATGGGTGTGCTGCTGGCACTCCCTCCCGTTGACTACTTGTTTTTCTTGCGATCGCAACTCTCCTTCCCAAGAGCTTTTAGTACAAGGAAATAGAACCGATTATGCCTTTTATATTAGAAACGTGTATGCTGCAGGCACTCCCTCCCGTTGACAACTTGCTTTTCTTGCGATCGCAATTCTCCTTCCGAAGAGCTTTGAGTACAGAAAAATAGAACCGATTTTGCCTTTTATATTAAAAATGGGTGTGCTGCTGGCACTCCCTCCCGTTGACAACTTGTTTTTCTTGCGATCGCAACTCTCCTTCCCAAGAGCTTTTAGTACAAGGAAATAGAACCGATTATGCCTTTTATATTAGAAACGTGTATGCTGCAGGCACTCCCTCCCGTTGACAACTTGCTTTTCTTGCGATCGCAATTCTCCTTCCGAAGAGCTTTGAGTACAGAAAAATAGAACCGATTTTGCCTTTTATATTAAAAATGGGTGTGCTGCTGGCACTCCCTCCCGTTGACTACTTGTTTTTCTTGCGATCGCAACTCTCCTTCCCAAGAGCTTTTAGTACAAGGAAATAGAACCGATTATGCCTTTTATATTAGAAACGTGTATGCTGCAGGCACTCCCTCCCGTTGACAACTTGCTTTTCTTGCGATCGCAACTCTCCTTCCCAAGAGCTTTGAGTACAGAAAAATAGAACCGATTATGCCTTTTATATTAAAAATGTGTATGCTGCTGGCACTCCTTCTCGTTGACAACTTGTTTTTCTTGCGATCGCAACTCTCCTTCCCAGGAGCTTTGAGTACAGGAAAATAGAACCGATTATGCCTTTTATATTAGAAACGTGTATGCTGCAGGCACTCCCTCCCGTTGACAACTTGCTTTTCTTGCGATCGCAATTCTCCTTCCGAAGAGCTTTGAGTACAGGAAAATAGAACCGATTATGCCTTTTATATTAGAAATGTGTATGCTGCTGGCACTCCCTCAAGTTGACAACTTGTTTTTCTTGCGATCGCAACTCTCCTTCCCAAGAGCTTTGAGTACAGGAAAATAGAACCGATTATGCCTTTTATATTAGAAATGTGTATGCTGCTGGCACTCCCTCCCGTTGACTACTTGTTTTTCTTGCGATCGCAACTCTCCTTCCCAAGAGCTTTTTGTACAAGGAAATAGAACCGATTATGCCTTTTATATTAGAAACGTGTATGCTGCAGGCACTCCCTCCCGTTGACAACTTGCTTTTCTTGCGATCGCAACTCTCCTTCCCAAGAGCTTTGAGTACAGAAAAATAGAACCGATTATGCCTTTTATATTAAAAATGTGTATGCTGCTGGCACTCCCTCTCGTTGACAACTTGTTTTTCTTGCGATCGCAACTCTCCTTCCCAGGAGCTTTGAGTACAGGAAAATAGAACCGATTATGCCTTTTATATTAGAAACGTGTATGCTGCAGGCACTCCCTCCCGTTGACAACTTGCTTTTCTTGCGATCGCAATTCTCCTTCCGAAGAGCTTTGAGTACAGGAAAATAGAACCGATTATGCCTTTTATATTAGAAATGTGTATGCTGCTGGCACTCCCTCAAGTTGACAACTTGTTTTTCTTGCGATCGCCCCTCTCCTTCCCAAGAGCTTTGAGTACAGGAAAATAGAACCGATTATGCCTTTTATATTAGAAATGTGTATGCTGCTGGCACTCCCTCAAGTTGACAACTTGTTTTTCTTGCGATCGCCCCTCTCCTTCCCAAGAGCTTTGAGTACAGGAAAATAGAACCGATTCTGCCTTTTATATTAGAAATGTGTATGCTGCTGGCACTCCCTCAAGTTGACAACTTGTTTTTCTTGCGATCGCCCCTCTCCTTCCCAAGAGCTTTGAGTACAGGAAAATAGAACCGATTATGCCTTTTATATTAGAAATGTGTATGCTGCTGCCACCCTTCCCGTTGACTCTCCTTCCGAAGAGCTTTGAGTACAGAAAAATAGAACCGATTTTGCTTTTTATGTTTTTAAATGTGTATGCTTCTGGCACTCCCTCCGGTTGACAACTTGTTTTTCTTGCGATCGCAACTCTCCTACCCAAGATATTTGAGTACAGGAAAATATAACCGATTATGCCTTTTATATTAGAAACCTGTATGCTGCAGGCACTCCCTCCCGTTGACAACTTGTTTTTCTTGCGATCGCAAATCTCCTACCCAAGAGCTTTGAGTACAGGAAAATAGAACCGATTATGCCTTTTATATTAGAACTGTGTATGCTGCTGGCACTCCCTCCCGTTGATAACTTGTTTTTCTTGCGATCGCAACTCTCCTTCCCAAGAGCTTTGAGGACAGGAAAATAGAACCGATTATGCTGTTATATTAGAACTGTGTATGCTGCTGGCACTCCCTCCCGTTGACAACTTGTTTTTCTTGCGATAACCCCTCTCCTTCCCAAGAGCTTTAAGTTCAGGAAAATAGAACAGATTCTGCATTTTATATTAGAACTGTGTATGCTGCTGGCACTCCCTCAAGTTGACAACTTGTTTTTCTTGCGATCGCAAAACTCCTTCCCAGGAGCTTTGAGTACAGGAAAATAGAACCGATTATGCCTTTTATATTAGAAACGTGTATGCTGCAGGCACTCCCTCCCGTTGACAACTTGTTTTAATTGCGATCGCAACTCTCCTTCCCAAGAGCATTGAGTACAGGAAAATAGAACCGATGCTGCCTTTTATATTAGAAATGTGTATGCTGCTGGCACTCCCTCAAGTTGACAACTTGTTTATCTTGCGATCGCAACTCTCCTTCCCAAGAGTTATGTGTACAGAAAAATAGAACCGATTATGCTTTTCATATTAGAAATGTGTATGCTGCTGGCACTCCCTCCCGTTGACAACTTTTTTTTTTGCTATCGCAACTCTCCTTTCCAAGAGATTAGAGTACAGGAAAATAGAACCGATTATGAATTTTATATTTAAAATGTGTATGCTGCAGGCACGCCTCCCGTTGACAACTTATTTTTCTTGCGATCGCAACTCTCCTTCCCAAGAGCTTTGAGTACAAGGAATTAGAACCGATTATGCCCTTTATATTAGAACTGTGTATGCTGCTGGCACTTCCTACCGTTGACAACTTGTTTTTCTTGCGATCGCAACTCTCCTTCCCAAGAGCTTTAAACCAGGAAAATAGAACCGTTTATGCCTTTTATATTAGAAACGTGTATGCTGCAGGCACTCTCTCCCGTTGACAACTTATTTTTCTTGCGATCGCAACTCTCCTTCCCAAGAGCATTGAGTACAGGAAAATAGAACCGATTCTGCCTTTTATATTAGAAATGTTTATGCTGCTGGCACTCCCTCAAGTTGACAACTTATTTTTCTTGCGATCGCAACTCTCCTTCCCAAGAGCTTTGAGTACAAGAAATTAGAACCGATTATGCCTTTTATATTAGAACTGTGTATGCTGCTGGCACTCCCTCCCGTTGACAACATGTTTTTCTTGCGATCGAAACTCTCCTTCCCAAGAGCTTTAAACCAGGAAAATAGAACCGTTTATGACTTTTATATTAGAACTGTGTATGCCGCTGGCACTCCCTCCCGTTGACAACTTGTTTTTCTTGCGATCGCAACTCTCTTTTCCAAGAGCTCTGAACCAGGAAAATAGAACCGTTTATGCCTTTTATATTAGAACTGTGTATGCAGCTGGAACTCCCTCCCGTTGACAACTTTTTTTTCTTTCTATGGCAACCCTCCTTCCCAAGAGCTTTGAGTACAGGAAAATAGAACCGATTATGCCTTTTATATTAGAACTGTGTATGCTGCTGGCACCCCCTCCCGTTGACAACTCGTTTTTCTTGCGATCGCAACTCTCTTTCCCAAGAGCTTTGAATCAAGAAAATAGAACCGTTTATGCCTTTTATATTAGAACTGTGTATGCTGCTGGCACTCCCTACCGTTGACAACTTGTTTTTCTTGCGATCGCAACTCTCCTTCCCAAGAGCTTTGAGTACAGGAAATTAGAACCGATTATGCCTTTTATATTAGAACTGTGTATGCTGCTGGCACTCCGTCCCTTTGACAACTTGTTTTTCTTGCGATCGCAACTCTCCTTCCCAAGAGATTTGAGTACAGGGAATTAGAAACGATTATGCCTTTTATATTAGAACTGTGTATGCTGCTGGCACTCCGTCCCTTTGACAACTTGTTTTTCTTGCGATCGCATCTCTCCTTCCCATGAGCTTTGATTACAAGAAAATAGAACCGATTATGCCTTTTATATTAGAAATGTGTATGCTGCAGGCACTCCCTAACGTTGACAACATGTTTTTCTTGCGATCACCCCTCTCCTTCCCAAGAGTTTTAAGTTCAGGAAAATAGAACCGATTCAGCCTTTTATATTAGAAATGTGTATGCTGCTGGCACCCCTCCCGTTGACAACTTTTTTTTTCTTGCGATCGCAACTCTCCTTTCCAAGAGCTTTGAGTTCAGGAAAATAGAACCGATTCTGTCTTTTATATTAGAAAAGTGTATGCTGCAGGCACTCCCTCCCGTTGAAAACTTGTTTTCCTCGAGATCACAACACTCTTCCCAAGAGCTTTGATTACAGGAAAATAGAACCGATTCTGCCTTTTATATTAGAACTGTGTATGCTGTTGTCACTACCTCCCGTTGACAACTTGTTTTTCTTGCGATAGCAACTCTCCTTCCCAAGAGCTTTGATTACAGGAAAATAAAACCGATTATGCCTTTTATATTAGAACTGTGTATGCTGCTGGCACCCTTCCCGTTGACAACTTGTTTTTCTTGCGATCGCAACTCTCCTTCCCAAGAGCTTTTAGTACAAGGAAATAGAACCGATTATGCCTTTTATATTACAAACTTGTATGCTGCAGGCACTCCCTCCCGTTGACAACTTGCTTTTCTTGCGATCGCAATTCTCCTTCCGAAGAGCTTTGAGTACAGAAAAATAGAACCGATTTTGCCTTTTATATTAAAAATGGGTGTGCTGCTGGCACTCCCTCCCGTTGACTACTTGTTTTTCTTGCGATCGCAACTCTCCTTCCCAAGAGCTTTTAGTACAAGGAAATAGAACCGATTATGCCTTTTATATTAGAAACGTGTATGCTGCAGGCACTCCCTCCCATTGACAACTTGCTTTTCTTGCGATCGCAATTCTCCTTCCGAAGAGTTTTGAGTACAGAAAAATAGAACCGATTTTGCCTTTTATATTAAAAATGGGTGTGCTTCTGGCACTCCCTCCCGTTGACAACTTGCTTTTCTTGCGATCGCAACTCTCCTTCCCAAGAGCTTTGAGTACAGGAAAATAGAACCGATTTTGCTTTTTATATTAAAAATGGGTGTGCTGCTGGCACTCCCTCCCGTTGACAACTTGCTTTTCTTGCGATCGCAATTCTCTTTCCGAAGAGCTTTGAGTACAGAAAAATAGAACCGATTTTGCCTTTTATATTAAAAATGTGTATGCTGCTGGCACTCCCTCTCGTTGACAACTTGTTTTTCTTGCGATCGCAACTCTCCTTCCCAAGAGCTTTGAGTACAGAAAAATAGAACCGATTATGCCTTTTATATTAGAAATGTGTATGCTGCTGGCACTCCC
Source organism: Diaprepes abbreviatus (assembly GCA_034092305.1). NCBI lineage: Eukaryota > Metazoa > Arthropoda > Insecta > Coleoptera > Curculionidae > Diaprepes > Diaprepes abbreviatus. The sequence continues at coordinate 75,584 of JASJET010000344.1, read as the reverse complement.
TCCCGTTGACAACTTGTTTTTCTTGCGATCGCAACTCTCCTTCCCAAGAGCTTTGAGTACAGAAAAATAGAACCGATTTTGCCTTTTATATTAAAAATGGGTGTGCTGCTGGCACTCCCTCCCGTTGACTACTTGTTTTTCTTGCGATCTCAACTCTCCTTCCCAAGAGCTTTAAGTACAAGGAAATAGAACCGATTATGCCTTTTATATTAGAAACGTGTATGCTGCAGGCACTCCCTCCCGTTGACAACTTGCTTTTCTTGCGATCGCAATTCTCCTTCCGAAGAGCTTTGAGTACAGAAAAATAGAACCGATTTTGCCTTTTATATTAAAAATGGGTGTGCTGCAGGCACTCCCTCCCGTTGACTACTTGTTTTTCTTGCGATCGCAACTCTCCTTCCCAAGAGCTTTTAGTACAAGGAAATAAAACCGATTATGCCTTTTATATTAGAAACGTGTATGCTGCAGGCACTCCCTCCCGTTGACAACTTGTTTTAATTGCGATCGCAACTCTCCTTCCCAAGAGCATTGAGTACAGGAAAATAGAACCGATTCTGCCTTTTATATTAGAAATGTGTATGCTGCTGGCACTCCCTCAAGTTGACAACTTGTTTATCTTGCGATCGCAACTCTCCTTCCCAAGAGTTCTGAGTACAGAAAAATAGAACCGATTATGCTTTTTATATTAGAATTGTGTATGCTGCTGGCACTCCCTCCCGTTGACAACTTTTTTTTTTGCTATCGCAACTCTCCTTTCCAAGAGATTAGAGTACAGGAAAATAGAACCGATTATGAATTTTATATTTAAAATGTGTATGCTGCAGGCACGCCTCCCGTTGACAACTTATTTTTCTTGCGATCGCAACTCTCCTTCCCAAGAGCTTTGAGTACAAGAAATTAGAACCGATTATGCCCTTTATATTAGAACTGTGTATGCTGCTGGCACTCCCTACCGTTGACAACTTGTTTTTCTTGCGATCGCAACTCTCTTTCCCAAGAGCTTTAAACCAGGAAAATAGAACCGTTTATGCCTTTTATATTAGAAACGTGTATGCTGCAGGCACTCTCTCCCGTTGACAACTTATTTTTCTTGCGATCGCAACTCTCCTTCCCAAGAGCATTGAGTACAGGAAAATAGAACCGATTCTGCCTTTTATATTAGAAATGTTTATGCTGCTGGCACTCCCTCAAGTTGACAACTTATTTTTCTTGCGATCGCAACTCTTCTTCCCAAGAGCTTTGATTACAAGAAATTAGAACCGATTATGCCTTTTATATTAGAACTGTGTATGCTGCTGGCACTCCCTCCCATTGACAACATGTTTTTCTTGCGATCGAAACTCTCCTTCCCAAGAGCTTTAAACCAGGAAAATAGAACCGTTTATGCCTTTTATATTAGAACTGTGTATGCTGCTGGCACTCCCTCCCGTTGACAACTTGTTTTTCTTGCGATCGCAACTCTCCTTTCCAAGAGCTCTGAACCAGGAAAATAGAACCGTTTATGCCTTTTATATTAGAACTGTGTATGCAGCTGGCACTCCCTCCCGTTGACAACTTTTTTTTCTTGCTATGGCAACCCTCCTTCCCAAGAGCTTTGAGTACAGGAAAATAGAACCGATTATGCCTTTTATATTAGAACTGTGTATGCTGCTGGCACCCCCTCCCGTTGACAACTAGTTTTTCTTGCGATCGCAACTCTCCTTCCCAAGAGCTTTGAATCAAGAATATAGAACCGTTTATGCCTTTTATATTAGAACTGTGTATGCTGCTGGCACTCCCTACCGTTGACAACTTGTTTTTCTTGCGATCGCAACTCTCCTTCCCAAGAGCTTTGAGTACAGGAAATTAGAACCGATTATGCCTTTTATATTAGAACTGTGTATGCTGCTGGCACTCCGTCCCTTTGACAACTTGTTTTTCTTGCTATCGCAACACTCCTTCCCAAGAGATTTGAGTACAGGGAATTAGAAACGATTATGCCTTTTATATTAGAACTGTGTATGCTGCTGGCACTCCGTCCCTTTGACAACTTGTTTTTCTTGCGATCGCATCTCTCCTTCCCAAGAGCTTTGAGTACAAGAAACTAGAACCGATTATGCCTTTTATATTAGAAATGTGTATGCTGCAGGCACTCCCTAACGTTGACAACATGTTTTTCTTGCGATCACCCCTCTCCTTCCCAAGAGTTTTAAGTTCAGGAAAATAGAACCGATTCTGTCTTTTATATTAGAAAAGTGTATGCTGCAGGCACTCCCTCCCGTTGAAAACTTGTTTTCCTCGAGATCACAACACTCTTTCCCAAGAGCCTTGATTACAGGAAAATAGAACCGATTCTGCCTTTTATATTAGAACTGTGTATGCTGTTGTCACTACCTCCCGTTGACAACTTGTTTTTCTTGCTATAGCAACTCTCCTTCCCAAGAGCTTTGAGTACAGGAAAATAGAACCGATTATGCCTTTTATATTAGAATTGTGTATGCTGCTGGCACCCTTCCCGTTGACAACTTGTTTTTCTTGCGATCGCAACTCTCCTTCCCAAGAGCTTTTAGTACAAGGAAATAGAACCGATTATGCCTTTTATATTACAAACCTGTATGCTGCAGGCACTCCCTCCCGTTGACAACTTGCTTTTCTTGCGATCGCAATTCTCCTTCAGAAGAGCTTTGAGTACAGAAAAATAGAACCGATTTTGCCTTTTATATTAAAAATGGGTGTGCTGCTGGCACTCCCTCCCGTTGACAACTTGTTTTTCTTGCGATGGCAACTCTCCTTCCCAAGAGCTTTTAGTACAAGGAAATAGAACCGATTATGCCTTTTATATTAGAAACGTGTATGCTGCAGGCACTCCCTCCCGTTGACAACTTGCTTTTCTTGCGATCGCAATTCTCCTTCCGAAGAGCTTTGAGTACAGAAAAATAGAACCGATTTTGCCTTTTATATTAAAAATGTGTATGCTGCTGGCACTCCCTCCCGTTGACTACTTGTTTTTCTTGCGATCGCAACTCTTCTTCCCAAGAGCTTTGAGTACAGGAAAATAGAACCGATTATGCCTTTTATATTACAAACCTGTATGCTGCAGGCACTCCCTCCCGTTGACTACTTGTTTTTCTTGCGATCGCAACTCTCCTTCCCAAGAGCTTTGAGTACAGAAAAATAGAACCGATTATGCCTTTTATATTAGAAATGTGTATGCTGCTGGCACACCCTCCCGTTGACAACTTGTTTTTCTTTCGATCGCAACTCTCCTTCCCAAGAGGTTTGAGTACAGAAAAATAGAACCGATTTTGCCTTTTATATTAAAAATGGGTGTGCTGCTGGCACTCCCTCCCGTTGACTACTTGTTTTTCTTGCGATCGCAACTCTCCTTCCCAAGAGCTTTAAGTACAAGGAAATAGAACCGATTATGCCTTTTATATTAGAAACGTGTATGCTGCAGGCACTCCCTCCCGTTGACAACTTGCTTTTCTTGCGATCGCAATTCTCCTTCCGAAGAGCTTTGAGTACAGAAAAATAGAACCGATTTTGCCTTTTATATTAAAAATGGGTGTGCTGCTGGCACTCCCTCCCGTTGACTACTTGTTTTTCTTGCGATCGCAACTCTCCTTCCCAAGAGCTTTTAGTACAAGGAAATAGAACCGATTATGCCTTTTATATTAGAAACGTGTTTGCTGCAGGCACTCCCTCCCGTTGACAACTTGCTTTTATTGCGATCGCAATTCTCCTTCCGAAGAGCTTTGAGTACAGAAAAATAGAACCGATTTTGCCTTTTATATTAAAAATGGGTGTGCTGCTGGCACTCCCTCCCGTTGACTACTTGTTTTTCTTGCGATCGCAACTCTCCTTCCCAAGAGCTTTTAGTACAAGGAAATAGAACCGATTATGCCTTTTATATTAGAAACGTGTATGCTGCAGGCACTCCCTCCCGTTGACAACTTGCTTTTCTTGCGATCGCAATTCTCCTTCCGAAGAGCTTTGAGTACAGAAAAATAGAACCGATATTGCCTTTTATATTAAAAATGGGTGTGCTGCTGGCACTCCCTCCCGTTGACTACTTGTTTTTCTTGCGATCGCAACTCTCCTTCAAAAGAGCTTTTAGTACAAGGAAATAGAACCGATTATGCCTTTTATATTAGAAACGTGTATGCTGCAGGCACTCCCTCCAGTTGACAACTTGCTTTTCTTGCGATCGCAATTCTCCTTCCGAAGAGCTTTGAGTACAGAAAAATAGAACCGATTTTGCCTTTTATATTAATAATGGGTGTGCTGCTGGCACTCCCTCCCGTCGACTACTTGTTTTTCTTGCGATCGCAACTCTCCTTCCCAGGAGCTTTGAGTACAGGAAAATAGAACCGATTATGCCTTTTATATTAAAAATGGGTGTGCTGCTGGCACTCCCTCCCGTTGACTACTTGTTTTTCTTGCGATCGCAACTCTCCTTCCCAAGAGCTTTTAGTACAAGGAAATAGAACCGATTATGCCTTTTATATTAGAAACGTGTATGCTGCAGGCACTCCCTCCCGTTGACAACTTGCTTTTCTTGCGATCGCAATTCTCCTTCCGAAGAGCTTTGAGTACAGAAGAATAGAACCGATTTTGCCTTTTATATTAAAAATGGGTGTGCTGCTGGCACTCCCTCCCGTTGACAACTTGTTTTTCTTGCGATCGCAACTCTCCTTCCCAAGAGCTTTTAGTACAAGGAAATAGAACCGATTATGCCTTTTATATTAGAAACGTGTATGCTGCAGGCACTCCCTCCCGTTGACAACTTGCTTTTCTTGCGATCGCAATTCTCCTTCCGAAGAGCTTTGAGTACAGAAAAATAGAACCGATTTTGCCTTTTATATTAAAAATGGGTGTGCTGCTGGCACTCCCTCCCGTTGACTACTTGTTTTTCTTGCGATCGCAACTCTCCTTCCCAAGAGCTTTTAGTACAAGGAAATAGAACCGATTATGCCTTTTATATTAGAAACGTGTATGCTGCAGGCACTCCCTCCCGTTGACAACTTGCTTTTCTTGCGATCGCAGTTCTCCTTCCGAAGAGCTTTGAGTACAGAAAAATAGAACCGATTTTGCCTTTTATATTAAAAATGGGTGTGCTGCTGGCACTCCCTCCCGTTGACTACTTGTTTTTCTTGCGATCGCAACTCTCCTTCCCAAGAGCTTTGAGTACAGGAAAATAGAACCGATTATGCCTTTTATATTAGAAATGTTTATGCTGCTGGCACTCCCTCCCGTTGACTACTTGTTTTTCTTGCGATCGCAACTCTCCTTCCCAAGAGCTTTTAGTACAAGGAAATAGAACCGATTATGCCTTTTATATTAGAAACGTGTATGCTGCAGGCACTCCCTCCCGTTGACAACTTGCTTTTCTTGCGATCGCAATTCTCCTTCCGAAGAGCTTTGAGTACAGAAAAATAGAACCGATTATGCCTTTTATATTAAAAATGTGTGTGCTGCTGGCACTCCCTCCCGTTGACTACTTGTTTTTCTTGCGATCGCAACTCTCCTTCCCAAGAGCTTTTAGTAGAAGGAAATAGAACCGATTATGCCTTTTATATTAGAAACGTGTATGCTGCAGGCACTCCCTCCCGTTGACAACTTGCTTTTCTTGCGATCGCAATTCTCCTTCCGAAGAGCTTTGAGTACAGAAAAATAGAACCGATTTTGCCTTTTATATTAAAAATGGGTGTGCTGCTGGCACTCCCTCCCGTTGACTACTTGTTTTTCTTGCGATCGCAACTCTCCTTCCCAAGAGCTTTTAGTACAAGGAAATAGAACCGATTATGCCTTTTATATTAGAAACGTGTATGCTGCAGGCACTCCCTCCCGTTGACAACTTGCTTTTCTTGCGATCGCAACTCTCCTTCCCAAGAGCTTTGAGTACAGAAAAATAGAACCGATTATGCCTTTTATATTAAAAATGTGTATGCTGCTGGCACTCCCTCTCGTTGACAACTTGTTTTTCTTGCGATCGCAACTCTCCTTCCCAGGAGCTTTGAGTACAGGAAAATAGAACCGATTATGCCTTTTATATTAGAAACGTGTATGCTGCAGGCACTCCCTCCCGTTGACAACTTGCTTTTCTTGCGATCGCAATTCTCCTTCCGAAGAGCTTTGGGTACAGGAAAATAGAACCGATTATGCCTTTTATATTAGAAATGTGTATGCTGCTGGCACTCCCTCAAGTTGACAACTTGTTTTTCTTGCGATCGCCCCTCTCCTTCCCAAGAGCTTTGAGTACAGGAAAATAGAACCGATTATGCCTTTTATATTAGAAATGTGTATGCTGCTGGCACTCCCTCAAGTTGAAAACTTGTTTTTCTTGCGATCGCCCCTCTCCTTCCCAAGAGCTTTGAGTACAGGAAAATAGAACCGATTCTGCCTTTTATATTAGAAATGTGTATGCTGCTGGCACACCCTCAAGTTGTTAACTTGTTTTTCTTGCGATCGCCCCTCTCCTTCCCAAGAGCTTTGAGTACAGGAAAATAGAACCGATTATGCCTTTTATATTAGAAATGTGTATGCTGCTGGCACTCCCTCAAGTTGACAACTTGTTTTTCTTGCGATCGCCCCTCTCCTTCCCAAGAGCTTTGAGTACAGGAAAATAGAACCGATTATGCCTTTTATATTAGAAATGTGTATGCTGCTGGCACTCCCTCAAGTTGACAACTTGTTTTTCTTGCGATCGTCCCTCTCCTTCCCAAGAGCTTTGAGTACAGGAAAATAGAACCGATTATGCCTTTTATATTAGAAATGTGTATGCTGCTGGCACTCCCTCAAGTTGACAACTTGTTTTTCTTGCGATCGCCCCTCTCCTTCCCAAGAGCTTTGAGTACAGGAAAATAGAACCGATTATGCCTTTTATATTAGAAATGTGTATGCTGCTGGCACTCCCTCCCGTTGATAACTTGTTTTTCTTGCGATCGCAACTCTCCTTCTCAAGAGCTTTGAGTACAGGAAAATAGAACCGATTATGCCTTTTATATTAGAACTGTGTATGTTGCTGGCACCCCTCCCGTTGACAACTTGTTTTTCTTGCGATCACCCCTCTCTTTCCCAAGAGCTTTAAGTTCAGGAAAATAGAACCGATTCTGCATTTTATTTTAGAAATGTGTATGCTGCTGGCACTCCCTCCCGTTGACAACTTGTTTTTATTGCGATCGCAATTCTCCTTCCCAAGAGCTTTGAGTACAGGAAAATAGAACCGATTATGCCTTTTATATTAAAAATGGGTGTGCTTCTGGCACTCCCTCCCGTTGACTACTTGTTTTTCTTGCGATCGCAACTCTCCTTCCGAAGAGTTTTGAGTACAGAAAAATAGAACCAATTTTGCCTTTTATATTTTTAAATGTGTATGCTTCTGGCACTCCCTCCGGTTGACAACTTGTTTTTCTTGCGATCGCAACTCTCCTACCCAAGATATTTGAGTACAGGAAAATAGAACCGATTATGCCTTTTATATTAGAACTGTGTATGCTGCTGGCACTCCCTCCCGTTGATAACTTGTTTTTCTTGCGATCGCAACTCTCCTTCTCAAGAGCTTTGAGTACAGGAAAATAGAACCGATTATGCCTTTTATATTAGAACTGTGTATGTTGCTGGCACCCCTCCCGTTGACAACTTGTTTTTCTTGCGATCACCCCTCTCTTTCCCAAGAGCTTTAAGTTCAGGAAAATAGAACCGATTCTGCATTTTATTTTAGAAATGTGTATGCTGCTGGCACTCCCTCCCGTTGACAACTTGTTTTTATTGCGATCGCAATTCTCCTTCCCAAGAGCTTTGAGTACAGGAAAATAGAACCGATTATGCCTTTTATATTAAAAATGGGTGTGCTTCTGGCACTCCCTCCGGTTGACAACTTGTTTTTCTTGCGATCGCAACTCTCCTACCCAAGATATTTGAGTACAGGAAAATAGAACCGATTATGCCTTTTATATTAGAACTGTGTATGCTGCTGGCACTCCCTCCCGTTGATAACTTGTTTTTCTTGCGATCGCAACTCTCCTTCCCAAGAGCTTTGAGGACAGGAAAATAGAACCGATTATGCTGTTATATTAGAACTGTGTATGCTGCTGGCACTCCCTCCCGTTGACAACTTGTTTTTCTTGCGATCACCCCTCTCCTTCCCAAGAGCTTTAAGTTCAGGAAAATAGAACAGATTCTGCATTTTATATTAGAACTGTGTATGCTGCTGGCACTCCCTCAAGTTGACAACTTGTTTTTCTTGCGATCGCCGCTCTCCTTCCCAAGAGCTTTGAGAACAGAAAAATAGAACCGATTCTGCCTTTTATACTAGAAATGTGTATGCTGCTGGCACTCCCTCAAGTTGACAATTTGTTTTTCTTGCGATCGCAAAACTCCTTCCCAGGAGCTTTGAGTACAGGAAAATAGAACCGATTATGCCTTTTATATTAGAAACGTGTATGCTGCAGGCACTCCCTCCCGTTGACAACTTGTTTTTCTTGCGATCGCAACTCTCCTTCCCAAGAGCTTTGAGTACAGAAAAATAGAACCGATTCTGCCTTTTATATTAGAAATGTGTATGCTGCTGGCACTCCCTCAAGTTGACAATTTGTTTTTCTTGCGATCGCAAAACTCCTTCCCAGGAGCTTTGAGTACAGGAAAATAGAACCGATTATGCCTTTTATATTAGAAACGTGTATGCTGCAGGCACTCCCTCCCGTTGACAACTTGTTTTTCTTGCGATCGCCGCTCTCCTTCCCAAGAGCTTTGAGTACAGAAAAATAGAACCGATTCTGCCTTTTATACTAGAAATGTGTATGCTGCTGGCACTCCCTCAAGTTGACAATTTGTTTTTCTTGCGATCGCAAAACTCCTTCCCAGGAGCTTTGAGTACAGGAAAATAGAACCGATTATGCCTTTTATATTAGAAACGTGTATGCTGCAGGCACTCCCTCCCGTTGACAACTTGTTTTAATTGCGATCGCAACTCTCCTTTCCAAGAGCTTTGAATACAGGAAAATAGAACCGATTATGCCTTTTATATTAAAAATGGGTGTGCTGCTGGCACTCCCTCCCGTTGACAACTTGTTTTTCTTGCGATCGCCGCTCTCCTTCCCAAGAGCTTTGAGTACAGAAAAATAGAACCGATTCTGTCTTTTATACTAGAAATGTGTATGCTGCTGGCACTCCCTCAAGTTGACAATTTGTTTTTCTTGCGATCGCAAAACTCCTTCCCAGGAGCTTTGAGTACAGGAAAATAGAACCGATTATGCCTTTTATATTAGAAACGTGTATGCTGCAGGCACTCCCTCCCGTTGACAACTTGTTTTTCTTGCGATCGCAACTCTCCTTCCCAAGAGCTTTGAGTACAGAAAAATAGAACCGATTCTGCCTTTTATATTAGAAATGTGTATGCTGCTGGCACTCCCTCAAGTTGACAACATGTTTTTCTTGCGATCACCCCTCTCATTCCCAAGAGCTTTGAGTACAGAAAAATAGAAACGATTATGCCTTTTACATTAAAAATGTGTATGCTGCTGGCACTCCCTCCCGTTGACAACTTGTTTTTCTTGCGATCGCAACACTCCTTCCCAAGAGCTTTGAGTACAGGGAAATGGAACCGATTCTGCCTTTTATATTAGAACTATGTATCCTGTTGGCACTCCATCCCGTTGACAACTTGTTTTTCTTGCGATCGCAACTCTCCTTCCCAAGAGCTTTGAGTACAGGAAAATAGAACCGATTATGCCTTTTATATTAGAAATGTGTATGCTGCTGGCACTTCCTCCCGTTGACAACTTATTTTTCTTGCGATCGCAACTCTCCTTCCCAAGAGCTTTGAGTGGAGGAAAATAGAACCGATTATGCCTTTTATATTAGAAATGTCTATACTGCTGGCACTCCCTCAAGTTGACAACTTGTTTTTCTTGCGATCGCCCCTCTCCTTCCCAAGAGCTTTGAGTACAAGAAAATAGAACCGATTATGCCTTTTATATTAGAAATGTTTATGCTGCTGGCACTCCCTCCCGTTGACAACTTGTTTTTCTTGCGATCGCAATTTTCCTTCCCAAGAGCTTTGAGTACAGAAAAATAGAACCGAATCTGCCTTTATTATTAGAACTGTGTATGCTACTGGCACTCCCTCCCGTTGACAACTTATTTTTCTTGCGATCGCAACTCCCCTTCGCAAGAGCTTTGAATACAGGAAAATAGAACCGATTATGCCTTTTATATTAGAAATGTGTATGCTGCTGGCACTCCCTCCCTTTGACAACTTGTTTTTCTTGCGATCGCAACTCTCCTTCCCAAGAGCTTTGATTCCAGGAAAATAAAACCGATTCTGCCTCTTATATTAGAACTGTGTATGCTGCAGGCACTCCCTTCCGTTGACTTGTTTTTCTTGCGATCGCAACTCTCCTTCCCAAGAGCTTTCAGTACAGAAAAATAGAACCGAATCTGCCTTTTTTATTAGAACTGTGTATGCTGCTGGCACTCCCACCCGTTGACAACTTATTTTTCTTGCGATCGCAACTCTCCTTCCCAGGAGCTTCGAATACAGGAAAATAGAACCGATTATGCCTTTTATATTAGAAACGTGTATGCTGTTGGCACTCCCTCCCGTTGACAACTTGTTTTTCTTGCGATCGCAACTCTCCTTCCCAAGAGCTTTGAGTACATGAAAATAGAACCGATTCTGCATTTTATATTAAAAATGTGTATGCTGCTGGCACTCCCTCAAGTTGACAACTTGTTTTTCTTGCGATCGCAACTCTCCTTCCCAAGAGCTTTGAGTACAGGAAAATAGAACCGATTCTGCATTTTATATTAAAAATGTGTATGCTGCTGGCACTCCCTCAAGTTGACAACTTGTTTTTCTTGCGATCGCAACTCTCCTTCCCAAGAGCTTTAAGTACAGGGAAATAGAAACGATTCTGCCTTTTATATTAGAACTGTGTATCCTGTTGGCACTCCATCCCGTTGACAACTTGTTTTCCTTGCGATCGCAAGTCTCCTTCCCAAGAGCTTTGAGTACAGGGAAATAGAACCGATTCTGCCTTTTATATTAGAACTGTGTATCCTGTTGGCATTCCATCCCGTTGACAACTTGTTTTTCTTGCGATCGCAACTCTCCTACCCAAGAGATTTGGTTAGAGGAAAATATAACCGATTATGCCTTTTATATTAGAACTGTGTATGCTGCTGGCACTCCCTCCCGTTGATAACTTGTTTTTCTTGCGATCGCAACTCTCCTTCCCAAGAGCTTTGAGTACAGGAAAATAGAACCGATTATGCCTTTTATATTAAAAATGGGTGTGCTGCTGGCACTCCCTCCCGTTGACTACTTGTTTTTCTTGCGATCGCAACTCTCTTTCCCAAGAGCTTTGGTACAGGAAAATAGAACCGATTATGCCTTTTATATTAGAAACGTGTATGCTGCAGGCACTCCCTCCCGTTGACAACTTGTTTTTCTTGCGATCGCAACTCTCCTTCCGAAGAGCTTTGAGTACAGAAAAATAGAACCGATTTTGCCTTTTATATTATATATGTGTATGCTGCTGGCACTCCCTCCGGTTGACAACTTGTTTTTCTTGCGATCGCCCCTCTCCTTCCGAAGAACTTTGAGTACAGGAAAATAGAACCGATTCTGTCTTTTATATTAGAACTCTGTATCCTGTTGGCACTCCATCTCGTTGACAACTTGTTTTTCTTGCGATAGCAACTCTCCTACCCAAGAGATTTGAGTACAGGAAAATATAACCGATTATGCCTTTTATATTAGAAACCTGTATGCTGCAGGCACTCCCTCTCGTTGACAATTTGTTTTTCTTGCGATCGCAACTCTCCTTCCCAAAGAGCTTTGAGTACAGGAAAATAGAACCGATTATGCCTTTTATATTAGAACTGTATATGCTGCTGGCACTCCCTCCCGTTGATAACTTGTTTTTCTTGCGATCGCAATTCTCCTTCCGAAGAGCTTTGAGTACAGAAAAATAGAACCGATTTTGCCTTTTATATTAATAATGGGTGTGCTGCTGGCACTCCCTCCCGTCGACTACTTGTTTTTCTTGCGATCGCAACTCTCCTTCCCAGGAGTTTTGAGTACAGGAAAATAGAACCGATTATGCCTTTTATATTAAAAATGGGTGTGCTGCTGGCACTCCCTCCCGTTGACTACTTGTTTTTCTTGCGATCGCAACTCTCCTTCCCAAGAGCTTTTAGTACAAGGAAATAGAACCGATTATGCCTTTTATATTAGAAACGTGTATGCTGCAGGCACTCCCTCCCGTTGACAACTTGCTTTTCTTGCGATCGCAATTCTCCTTCCGAAGAGCTTTGAGTACAGAAGAATAGAACCGATTTTGCCTTTTATATTAAAAATGGGTGTGCTGCTGGCACTCCCTCCCGTTGACAACTTGTTTTTCTTGCGATCGCAACTCTCCTTCCCAAGAGCTTTTAGTACAAGGAAATAGAACCGATTATGCCTTTTATATTAGAAACGTGTGTGCTGCAGGCACTCCCTCCCGTTGACAACTTGCTTTTCTTGCGATCGCAATTCTCCTTCCGAAGAGCTTTGAGTACAGAAAAATAGAACCGATTTTGCCTTTTATATTAAAAATGGGTGTGCTGCTGGCACTCCCTCCCGTTGACTACTTGTTTTTCTTGCGATCGCAACTCTCCTTCCCAAGAGCTTTTAGTACAAGGAAATAGAACCGATTATGCCTTTTATATTAGAAACGTGTATGCTGCAGGCACTCCCTCCCGTTGACAACTTGCTTTTCTTGCGATCGCAGTTCTCCTTCCGAAGAGCTTTGAGTACAGAAAAATAGAACCGATTTTGCCTTTTATATTAAAAATGGGTGTGCTGCTGGCACTCCCTCCCGTTGACTACTTGTTTTTCTTGCGATCGCAACTCTCCTTCCCAAGAGCTTTGAGTACAGGAAAATAGAACCGATTATGCCTTTTATATTAGAAATGTTTATGCTGCTGGCACTCCCTCCCGTTGACAACTTGCTTTTCTTGCGATCGCAATTCTCCTTCCGAAGAGCTTTGAGTACAGAAGAATAGAACCGATTTTGCCTTTTATATTAAAAATGGGTGTGCTGCTGGCACTCCCTCCCGTTGACAACTTGTTTTTCTTGCGATCGCAACTCTCCTTCCCAAGAGCTTTTAGTACAAGGAAATAGAACCGATTATGCCTTTTATATTAGAAACGTGTGTGCTGCAGGCACTCCCTCCCGTTGACAACTTGCTTTTCTTGCGATCGCAATTCTCCTTCCGAAGAGCTTTGAGTACAGAAAAATAGAACCGATTTTGCCTTTTATATTAAAAATGGGTGTGCTGCTGGCACTCCCTCCCGTTGACTACTTGTTTTTCTTGCGATCGCAACTCTCCTTCCCAAGAGCTTTTAGTACAAGGAAATAGAACCGATTATGCCTTTTATATTAGAAACGTGTGTGCTGCAGGCACTCCCTCCCGTTGACAACTTGCTTTTCTTGCGATCGCAATTCTCCTTCCGAAGAGCTTTGAGTACAGAAAAATAGAACCGATTTTGCCTTTTATATTAAAAATGGGTGTGCTGCTGGCACTCCCTCCCGTTGACTACTTGTTTTTCTTGCGATCGCAACTCTCCTTCCCAAGAGCTTTTAGTACAAGGAAATAGAACCGATTATGCCTTTTATATTAGAAACGTGTATGCTGCAGGCACTCCCTCCCGTTGACAACTTGCTTTTCTTGCGATCGCAGTTCTCCTTCCGAAGAGCTTTGAGTACAGAAAAATAGAACCGATTTTGCCTTTTATATTAAAAATGGGTGTGCTGCAGGCACTCCCTCCCGTTGACAACTTGCTTTTCTTGCGATCGCAACTCTCCTTCCCAAGAGCTTTGAGTACAGAAAAATAGAACCGATTATGCCTTTTATATTAAAAATGTGTATGCTGCTGGCACTCCCTCTCGTTGACAACTTGTTTTTCTTGCGATCGCAACTCTCCTTCCCAGGAGCTTTGAGTACAGGAAAATAGAACCGATTATGCCTTTTATATTAGAAATGTGTATGCAGCTGGCACTCCCTCCCGTTGACAACTTGTTTTTCTTGCGATCGCAACTTTTTTTCCCAAGAGCTTTGAGTACAGAAAAATGGAACCGAATCTGCCTTTTTTATTAGAACTGTGTATGCTGCTGGCACTCCCTCCCGTTGACAACTTATTTTTCTTGCGATCGCAACGCTCCTTCCCAAGAGCTTTGAATACAGGAAAATAGAACCGATTATGCCTTTTATATTAGAAATGTGTATGCTGCTGGCACTCCCTCCCTTTGACAACTTGTTTTTCTTGCGATCGCAACACTCCTTCCCAATAGCTTTGAGTACAGGAAAATAGAACCGATTCTACCTCTTATATTAGAACTGTGTATGCTGCTGGCACTCCCTTCCGTTGACTTGTTTTTCTTGCGATCGCAACTCTCCTTCCCAAAAGATTTGATTACAGGGAAATGGAACCGATTCTGCCTTTTATATTAGAAATGTGTGTGCTGCTGGCACTCCCTCCCGCTGACAACTTGTTTTTCTTGCGATCGCAACTCTCCTTCCCAAGAGCTTTGAGTACAGAGAAATAGAACCGAATCTGCCTTTTTTATTAGAACTGTGTATACTGCTGGCACTCCTTCCCGTTGTCATCTTGTTTTTCTTGCGATCGCAACTCTCCTTCCCAAGAGCTTTGAGTCCAGGAAAATAGAACCGTTTATGCCTTTTATATTAGAACTGTGTATGCTGCTGGCACTCCCTAACGTTGACAACTTGTTTTTCTTGCGATCGCTCCTCACCTTCCCAAGAGTTTTGAGTTCAGGAAAATAGAATCCATTCTTCATTTTACATTAGGAATGTGTATGCTGCTGGCACTCCCTCCCATAGATAACTTGTTTTTCTTGCGATCGCTCCTCACCTTCCCAAGAGCTTTGAGTTCAGGAAAATTGAACCCATTCTTCATTTTACATTAGGAATGTGTATGCTGCTGGCACTCCCTCCCATAGATAACTCGTTTTTCTTGCGATCGCTCCTCACCTTCTCAAGAGCTTTGAGTTCAGGAAAATAGAACCCATTCTTCATTTTACATTAGGAATGTGTATGCTGCTGGCACTCCCTCCCATAGATAACTCGTTTTTCTTGCGATCGCTCCTCACCTTCCCAAGAGCTTTGAGTTCAGGAAAATAGAACCCATTCTTCATTTTAGATTAGGAATGTGTATGCTGCTGGCACTCCCTCCCATAGATAACTCGTTTTTCTTGCGATCGCTCCTCACCTTCCCAAGAGCTTTGAGTTCAGGAAAATAGAACCCATTCTTCATTTTACATTAGGAATGTGTATGCTGCTGGCACTCCCTCCCATAGATAACTCGTTTTTCTTGCGATCGCTCCTCACCTTCTCAAGAGCTTTGAGTTCAGGAAAATAGAACCCATTCTTCATTTTACATTAGGAATGTGTATGCTGCTGGCACTCCCTCCCATACATAACTCGTTTTTCTTGCGATCGCTCCTCACCTTCCCAAGAGCTTTGAGTTCAGGAAAATAGAACCCATTCTTCATTTTACATTAGGAATGTGTATGCTGCTGGCACTCCCTCCCATAGATAACTTGTTTTTCTTGCGATCGCTCCTCACCTTCCCAAGAGCTTTGAGTTCGGGGATATAGAACCCATTCTTCATTTTACATTAGGAATATGTATGCTGCTGGCACTCCCTCCCATAGATAACTTGTTTTTCTTGCGATCGCTCCTCACCTTCCCAAGAGCTTTGAATTCAGGAAAATAGAACCCATTCTTCATTTTACATTAGGAATATGTATGCTGCTGGCACTCCCTCCCATAGATAACTTGTTTTTCTTGCGATCGCTCCTCACCTTCCCAAGAGCTTTGAGTTCGGGGAAATAGAACCCATTCTTCATTTTACATTAGGAATATGTATGCTGCTGGCACTCCCTCCCATAGATAACTTGTTTTTCTTGCGATCGCTCCTCACCTTCCCAAGAGCTTTGAGTTCGGGGAAATAGAACCCATTCTTCATTTTACATTAGGAATATGTATGCTGCTGGCACTCCCTCCCATAGATAACTTGTTTTTCTTGCGATCGCTCCTCACCTTCCCAAGAGCTTTGAATTTAGGAAATTAGACCCGATTCTGCCTTTTATACTAGGAATGTATATGCTTCTCGCTTCCTCCTTCCCTGTCGGGAAATTGTTTTTTCTTATGATCGCCCCCCCCCCCCTTCTCCAAGATCTTCAAACTCAGAAAAATAGACCCGACCCTGCCTTTTACATTAGAAATGGAAATGTTGCTGGTGTCGCCCCGGTCGACAACTTGCTTTAGCTTGTCATACTGTACTTTTGTGATATCATTGCCCCTCCCCCTTCGCCCCCAAAGAGAGAGGCAAGATCCGCTCCTCTACTTAAGCAATGCTGGTGTTCAGCTACTGCAGATTGTACAATTAGTTCCCTTTTTGTCGACATCTTTCATCTTATTTAAGCCTAATGAATATAGACTGTCCTGTTTCACCTACATACACTTTACCACAAGAGCAAGGTATCTTGTAAACGCCCTCCGTTTGAAATGGAGCCTCCAAACATTGTCCAACTTTCTTACATGTGTTAAAAATTTTCCGAATGTTTGATATTCGTTTTGTTGAGGAGTTGGGCTTTTATATTTATTAATAGAACGTCTTATATCTTCAGCGCAATATCCGTTGCCTCTCAGAACATTGGTCAGTTTTTCTGTTTCTGACTTTGGTGATTGTTCGTCAAGTATTGAAAGTGCTCTATGTGCAAAAGAGTTTATGACGGATTGTTTTTGAGAAGGATAATGTTGAGACGTTGCATTGAGACATCGATTTGTATGTGTTGGTCTTCAGTACACAAAATGTCCTAATTTGTCATTATTTTTCTTTTGTTCTAATGCATCAAGAAATGGAAGAGCACTCTTTGATTCAGTCTCTATAGTGAATTTTATGCTAGGGTGTTGTTGATTTAGATGATTCAGGAAATTTTGGAGGTTATCTGCGCCACGCGCAAATCTTATAGAGAATAAAGAATAGCATTTCTCACTTTTTTCAGTGAAGACGTCCCCTGTATAGTTTGTTTATATTTGTTTTAGCATATCGAAGGGTTTTGTGGTCATTAAAAAAAACATAGCATATACGAAAATAGTATATTTTTCTAATTGTTACAAATACAACAGCACTTCAATTTAAATTGTGATTACCGTGAAATACTTTTTTATACCTACTATAATTACTAGAGATTTTATGTAATGCTTTCTAAGTTCACTACTAATCTATAAAATTATTACAGATGTAAAAATAATTGAATTAACACTGCGACCATTATAAGACCCTATTTTATACCAATAATAATTATTTTTTCTATCCTACTCTTCAAGATTCCTATTAATCCACATTAACTTTCTTAAAATTTCCATAATATCCTAAAACATCATCATTCACCAACTTCTCAGGCCGGAGTGATTCATCTACTCGTAGATTTCGTAACACTTCAAATCTGTCTTTCACTCTGTCGTAATCTTTTAATAAACATTCTGAAAAATTGGGAAGTATTATAGGCAATTACTATGTCGAATAAGGAGGGGTAAAAGGCACTAAAATATTAAAGTGTTTTCTCATTGTTTCAT
The DNA here is from genome assembly GCA_034092305.1 of Diaprepes abbreviatus. Taxonomy (NCBI): domain Eukaryota; kingdom Metazoa; phylum Arthropoda; class Insecta; order Coleoptera; family Curculionidae; genus Diaprepes; species Diaprepes abbreviatus. Next base: position 57,953 of record JASJET010000344.1, on the reverse strand, counting down.
ATGTTCAATTGAACTCCAAATATGATAAAATCACTAAGTGTTACCAAATTAATGCGTGTGTTTTTTGTGATTAAGGTAGATTTGTCCCCTTTTCAGATTTTTAAGTTTTACTTGAAAACTATGCATTTTTCGTAGCTACAAAAAAGTAATAGGTAATGAAATCTCTAATACTCATAAAGTCCAGAAAATTATTTTCAAAAAAAAAACACTCCAAAAACAAGATAAAAAAAAGCAAAAAGGAATGATATTTTTTAAAAAATTTTTCTCCATAACTTTTTTCCAAGTGAAGCAATATATATATATATATATATATATATATATATATATATATATATATAGGCATTGCATTCGAGAAAATGAAAGTTGACATTACATCCGTTCAAAAGAGCACATGCAGAATTGTAAAAAATTGAAAATTTTGAGAGGCCATTTCTCGGTAAATATTCCTCGTACAGACTTCGTCTGGGGTCATTTCAACAGGCATAATGTTACCTTTGCTTGGAGGGAGTAATGTTTTTACCTAAATTCACTTACCAAATAGTTATAGGATGAAATCTGAAAAAAAGTAAAACGTTGCTAATATCGAAAAAAGTAACAGGGTTTGAGGTGTTATATTTCAGTTACATTTCATCGTATAGATTTCTGAAGAAGCAAGTTTTAACAGGTGTGACGTTTGCTTTCCCTTTCATGAAGCAATGCCAACTTCACTTGAAAAAAGTAACCGACTTCTAAAAGAATGAGGTTCTCAATTCGTCGATTATGTATATTTTTTTTTATGTATGTACACCGATTACTCCGGAATGGCTGTACCGATTTGAATGAAATTTTTTACGTTATGTTCAGGAAGTTGCTCCGGTGGTTCCATATTTTTTTGGACGAAATTGGTGCAGTAAAATCCAAGATGACGGGTCCAATATGGCGGACAAGACAATATGGAGGATAAAAAAAAAATTTTGTTCGATTTTTTCAAAATTGATATGGGGGAGTTTTTGGGATCGCACGTTACAAATCTGACATTATTTAAAAAAATAAATAAATATGGCGGATTTAAGATGACAGATTAAAGGTTCTACATCTCTCGATTTTATCTAAAATCAGTATTATTGTTAGTGTTAATTACGAATTTAAAATATTTTTTGAAGAACTCACTCTGGCGGGTTCAACATGGCATCCTAAAAATTTTACATTTTTCAGTTTTCTCCAAAACTAATATAGGGGATTCTTGAGGATGTAAGTTACAATTTTTTTAATATGACGGTCTAAAAATTTTAAATTTCTGGATTTCATCTAAAATTGGTACTAGGGGGCTTTAAAGGGTTTAGAATTAGATTAGATTAAGACGTTAAAATTATTTTTTTGAAATTCAATATGACGGATCCAATATAGTGAGTTGAGAATTTCACCTTATTCGCATTTTATCAGATTTGGTATTAAGGTGTTTTCGGGGTCTTGTATTACGAATATGAAGTTAATTTTTTACAATATTAGGTTGACAAGATACGATATGAGGGAGTGGAAATTTTACGTTTTTCGATTTTGCGTAAAATTTATATTGCGGGATTCTTGGAGCGTAAACAAACTCAATATGCAGCATAAAATATATCGAGCTAAGAAATTTACGTCTCGAGTTCTTTAGATATCGATATTGAAAGATTTACTATGACAGACTAAATATTTGTTTGATACAATTTCACCGGTATTTGTAGAACTCTAAGAATCAAAGAACTTTTAGTTATTCATTTTAGGGTGATTACAACTTTGGATAAAATGGGTACTTTTTTATCACTTTGGAGTCATTTCGAGGTACACTAATCTCGATTAGCACTTAGTTAAAATAATTTATGGATATTATAATGAATTTAAAACTGAAAAACAAAGAATAAAATTTTTATAAAAAAAATTGAACCGACTTCTAAAAGTGCGCTAAAAAGTGAAAAATAACTATAAATTTCTATATGAAATTGAAATTTTTGAAGTCGGCGCCAAATAGTTTCTAATTGAAACAAAGAACTACTAATATATACAAATTATGGTAAGAAAGCAATTAAAAATAAAGTATTGTTAATCTATTTATGCGAATCCCATTTTGTCAGATATTAGTTTGGCGCCGACTTCAAAAATTTCAATTTTATATAGAAATTTATAGTTATTTTTTACTTTTTAGAACACTGTTAGAAGTCGGTTCAATTTTTTTTATAAAAGTTTTATTAAATTTTGTTTTTAGAGTGTATTTTTTTGAAAAATGAATTTTTTGGACTTCGTGAGGCATTAGTTTGATTGGAAATTTCACAACCTACAACTTTTCTGTAGACATGAATCTACGAAAAATGAATAGTTTTCAAGCAAAATGTAAAAAACTGAAAAGGGAACAAACCACCTTAATCTCAAAAACGCATCGCTTAATTTGGTGGAAAGTTTATTATTTCACATACCATTTAACTCTTCTAGTGATCTTTCTTCGCCTCCAATGTCTTTGGGCATCATGGATTTGCCATAAACTTCAAGCAAAATATCTGTGTTACTGTGAATTGTGAGCTAAAATAAAAACAAAAACAGGGTGTCTGAAAATTACATCAAAGCCGATATTCTGTAACAAAAACAAGGAAAAGGATCGCTTTTATTCCTAATAATAGTCAACTTTCCTGTTCTGTAAGTCAGATGGGTTGTCATCTGTGTAACCGAATGACACCCGAACGAAATTTACATGTGTCTTTTGCATTTATCTTTGTCTTTGACACCGTGTAAAGTTTTTTCCTTTTCTAACATCGATGTGTCAACTTTTTTTAACATAGCCTTAATATTGAACATTTTCTTTTTATTATTTTCATGTATAGTTCGGGCGTAGAGAGGAATTTCGTCGCCACTTTTGGGCTCCCTCAATATTTTCATGATTTTTATGTTTTTCAGCCCAGAGAATCGATTTTTCGAACATACAAGTCCCAGTCAGTTTTTTGTTATTCACAATTGTTTAAACGTCTATAAAATAATATTTTGGCTATTTTTGGGTGCTCTGCTCAGCCATATCGATGGTAATCTTTGTCAGAAGTTCCCCGAATTCTTAATTTTTAAAAATATTAATTAGAAAAAAGTTATGCACAAATTAGGGTATAAATATTGCAAAATAGAATCCCGCTCTAACTAAATCGATCCCAACTCAGCTTCTAGAAGTCCAATAGAGGCCTGTATATGCTTAAATTGAAGAAATGTTTTTGACATTTAGTTCTCTCTAAATACCCCAGATTTGTGCTCGCTAACCCTTGAACTATAACGATATATGGTCCCAGACTATCGCTCTTATATATATATATATATATATATATATATATATATATATATATATATATATATATATATATACTCTCCTGACATTGTTTTCACTAAATGGGGAACCTGAGTTCCCCCAAAATCCAAATCCATTGTCTCTAATTTAACTTCTCCTAAATTGTTAAGATATCTGTGTAAAAGATCGGATTATTATTAAGCCAGGAAATGAAGCCATTTTTGGGAGGTAAAAATGACTCAAATACTGCCTGCGATCTGATTGCAGAAATGGATAGGGGAAGGTAGTAGAAATTACGTCTCATCTCAACAAATTTTGGTTGGAACATTGTTTTTTTTTAGCAAATAGATCAAAAAATGATTTTTCCCCGGTTTTTTGATTTTACGGAAAATCTAAAATATTTAGAGAAAAATATCCCATTGTACGTCTTGAAAATATCTTCAAAATGAGTTTTTGTTTGTCCAAATCGGTCTGTAAACAAAAAAGTTATTGCAAATTAAACATTAAAAATGGCTTATTTTTCAACTGTTAATAACTTTCTTAATATTTATTGAATTATTTTCAACTTTTGCCACAATGTTACTTTTAAAGTGCTTAAAAATTGTGCAGAATTTGGGCGCTGTGGGTTCAATAGTTTTTGTAAAATTGCAATTGTTTATTAGAAAAACGAAAAAAGTGATTATTGGCTGTACCGTCGTCTAGGAAACTACTACAAAGTTCTGTCAGTGCTCATTCTTTTCGTAAAGATTTAAGCTATCATGTGGTAAAAATGAAGTGGATAATTATGATTTAATGGATTATTGTGTAACTTTTAATACAATCTTATTTTATAACAATAACATTATTCAAGAAATGTTTTTTTCGATACAATAATAAGAAAATTCAAATTTTAGCACGATATTATTATTTCTAGTTCATACATATGTAATGAAAGCAAAAAATGCGAAATCTTGAAAAATATAAGTTTTGAGGGGGTAGGAGGGGGCCAAATATAATTGTTCATAAAAGTTAATATATATATAATAAGGTATGTAATCTTTTTCAATGAAAAAAAAATGTAAAAAGAGTGAAAAAAAAATTAAATGTAAAAAATGCAATTTTCGGGGGGATGGGTGGTCCGAGAAGGTTAAACATGTGCCCAATATTATTTTTTCGATGAGTTACCCCAAAAAATTAAAGAATGAAAGCTCTACGTTATTTAGAAGTGGAGATATTGCTAATTTTTCAAGCGCGCGCCGATTTGAAGACGCTCTCACTTTGTACTCGGTGAGATTCGGTTACCCCCTCCAACTTACCTTATCTGGCGTTCAGCACGTCCCTCAGTTTAGCGATTTCCTGAAGGGTTGACATAAATTGAATGATTTCATTTACTTTGGGCTCTTATTAATGAACTGTAAAAAATTCAGCTCTTAATATAAATGAACAATCGTTCTGTGATTTTTTGAACAAAAATTGCTAACTCAGCTCCTATTGGTCGTAGAGACTTTTTTTTTTCAAAATTCGTGTTTTTTTTACCAGCTTTCCAATGATATACATCATTAACAAATCGGACAAAAAAATACGGTTGTTAATTAATTTATTTGTAAGGGAAAAACTACCCATATCTTCATGACGATTTTGCATAAAGAAAATATGAAAAATATCCACTTTTTTTTTAATTACATGATAGCTTAAGTCTTTATGAAGAGAATGAGCATGGACAGAACTCTGTAACAGTTTCCTAGACGACGGTACAGCCAATCATAAATAGTCACTAGTTTTATTTCTCTAATAAACAATTGCAATTTTACAAAAACTATTGGACCAATTGGACCCAAATTCCACACACTTTTTAAGCACTTTAAAACTAACATTCTGGTAGAACTTGAAAACAATTCAATAAATATTAAGAAAGTTATTAATAATTGAAAAATAAGCCATTTTTAATGTTTAATTTGCAATAACTTTTTTGTTCACAGACCGATTTGGACAAAAAAAAATTCATTTTAAAGATATTTTCAAGACGTACAATTCGTCTTTAGAACATTTTTCTCTAAATCACTTAGATTTTTCGTAAAATCCAAAAAACCGGGGAAAAATAATTTTTTTACCTATTTAAAAAAAACAATGTTTCAACCAAAATTTGTTGACACGAGATGACACGTCATTTTTACTACCTTCCCCTATCCATTTCTGCAATCAGATCGCAGGCGGAATTTGAGTTTTTTTTAATACTCCGTTTCCTGGGATATATGTATTAGTGATGTTTTTTTAGGAAAGAAGTAGAAATTGTTACTTACACAGAGGGTTTTATGGGATATGTTGAGGAAAGATCGGATAATTTTTGAAATGCATGTTTTCAATGGTTGACCATTCGGAGAAAGTCAAGTTAGGTTATGTTTTTAGAACGAAAAATACACGTTTTTGGAATGGAAAATATGTAGATAAAGATGCGAATACGTCCAAAACTCAAAAATATTGAAAAGGAACATTCAAAGAGAAGAGGACCCTTTCCTTTTCCACTTCCTTATTTTCCTTTTCCTTATTTCTGTTACAGAATATCGGCCCAAGGAACTTTTACATATAAAGGGTGTATTTTATAGAGGTATAGAACTTTTAAATGGAATAAAACAAAGATGAATTTTTTAAATTGACATGAAATTTACTTTATTCGAAAGATAACCTTCTGGCATTATAATTTAAATATGACTTCTGGCATATGACCGCCACGGCTGGCTCGGACGTAGTCTAATCTGGAGGTCCAATTTTCGATGACTTTTTCCAACATTTGTGGCCGTATATCGGCAATAACGCGGCGAATGTTGCCCTCCAAGTGATCAATCGTTTCGGGCTTATCGGCGTAGACTAGCGACTTCACATATCCCCACAGAAAATAGTGTAGCGGCGTTAAGTCGCACGATCTTGGAGGCCAATTCACGGGTCCGAAACGTGAAACTATGCGGATACCAAACGTTTCCTTCAATAAATCAATTGTGGCACGAGCTGTGTGACATGTTGCGCCGTCTTGTTGAAACCACAGCTCCTGCACATCATGGTTGTTCGATTGATGAACGAAAAAGTTAGTAATCATGGCTCTATAGCGGTCACCATTGACTGTAACGTTCTGACCAGCATCGTTTTTAAAGAAGTACGGACCAATGATTCCACCAGCCCATAAAGCACACCAAACAGTCAATTTTTCTGGATGTAACGGTGTCTCAACATACACTTGAGGATTATCATCACTCGAAATATGGCAGTTTTGTTTATTGACGTATCTATTCAAACAAAAGTGAGTTTCATCGCTAAACAAAATTCGCTTATGAAAATCGGGATCAATGGCAATCTTGTTTTGGGCCCATTCACCGAATCTACGCCTTGCTAGGTGATCGTGTGGCTTCAGTTCTTGCACGAGTTGGATTTTGTAAGCACGCAAACCAAGATCTTTCCGCAAAATCTTCCATAAAGTGAATGGACACATATCCAATTCCTGTGCACGATGGCGGATAGACTGATTTGGGTCTTCCTCTACGCTACGCTCTACAGCAGCAATGACTTCTTCTGTACGCACTGTACGACGTCTCTGTGGATGCGTAATATCATTTAGAGTAAACGTGGTGCGAAAACGTTCCATAGTTAATCGAATTAATTGCTCTGATGGATGATTATGTTGACCGTAAAATGGACGTAGTGCGCGATACGTATTTCGAACAGAACCATGATTTTGAAAATAAATTTGCACAATTTGGAAGCGTTGTTCAGGCGTCAGTCTATTCATGTTGAAATGCCAAACCAAACTAAACATAAATCACTTGACAGCTGACAAAATGGCCGCCAGTTAAAAAAGTGTTGCCAACTTAAGGTTTTATACCTCTATAAAAAACACCCTTTAGAAGTAATATGTAGATATCTAAGAAATCTCAAAATTTCGACTATTCCAATTAGAAATAATTTATTTAATTTATAATGCATATTTAATTTATTGCTATACTAGCGACCCGCCCCGGCTTCGCACGGGTGCAATGCTGATACTAAATACACTACAGAAAAACTGTGACTATTTATTTCATTTTTACAACAATTATTACATCGGCCTCCGACGCGCTATTTATAGGCACGCTGCCGCCGCCCCGGTCGGCCAGTACCGCCGCAAGCGCTACTTCCCGCAATTTTAAATCTGTAATATCTTCGAAAATATTCATTTAAATCTTGTGCTGTAAAGGACCATATAGATCTATATTAAATCAACAATGTATTTAAGCTATTTAATTGGATAAGGATTAATGCTGAATTGGTTAAAATCGCTTCAAAATTTGCCATTATTTGTCGTAAAAAGTAAATGACAAAAAAATGTTATTGTGGGATATCCATGAGAGATAGACATATACCATCGAGGAGTTTTCTGTAGACCTTTTCAATGTGTACAAATAATTAGTACATTATTTTGATAAATCTCGTAGGGTTCAGCCTGCGTTTGCAATGTAAGCGGAAAAAAATATGATAATTAACGACATCACATTAGAAACCTCAAAAATAACAGTATTTCTCCACTATTTAATGGATGTTATTATACATATAAACCTTCCTCTTGAATCACTCTATCTATTGAAAAAAACCGCATCAAAATCCGGTGCGTAGTTTTAAAGATTTAAGCATACAAATGGACATAGGGACAGAGAAAGCGACTTTGTTTTATACTATGTAGTGATGTTTACCTTGCACATTTGGTACGAAGACCAAATCACATAAATTGTTTTCTAAATTTGTCACCACAGTTTATTTCTTTAGTAATTTTCTTTTGAAGAAATATGTTATTTTGAGGAAAGTGTAAATTTGTCTACGTATAGACATTATTTCATTAAATTTAGGTTCATCAAACAATTATAGACGAGATTCATAGAAGTATACTACTCACCCTATCTCTGATTTTTGGATTTAACATTGGTTTAAAAACATTATTTATAACAGTTTCCATAATCGGGGGAAAGTTCACTATATATGCAGAACCCACTCGACTTGAATACACTTTCTGGAAATAATAAAAATTAGTCTTTGTTTGAAGGTCATAGACAAAGATGTTTCTTGCCAAGTAGTAGGTATCTGTTGGACTTCCATTGTATTTATCTACTACTTGGCAATAATAAAAATTAATTTTGAGAATTACTTTTTGATGGGTACTAACTTTTTGTCGAGTTTTTCTTTATAATACAGGGTGTCTAAAAACATCGAGGAAATTAGGGTCATGCCTAACAGGTAATTTTTTTAATTATTTTTTTCATATCCTATTTATTTTTGATTGAACAAGTTGATATTTGTCATAAAGATTAACTTTATCGAACAACTTCATCTAAAGCTAATACTATTACTAATGATCCAAAATGTTCTTCACCAGTGGTTCAAAAGTGGTTCTAGAAAAACTTGGCTCTCAACCAACTAAAAAAATCTTATACTATAAGGACAAACGTACTCTGTTCTAACACAGTTACAGACAAACCACTATCTCAGATTGCGAGAATACCAGGAAAGGGTGGAAGTCTTTTCTATGATAGTGCACCGCCATCTATGCACCGGTTTCGAACTTGCTAGTTCTCGTCAGTACAGGGTGAGTCAACGATTGGATAAAGTAGGTTTGTGCCTTTTCGGTGAAATTTACAAAGAAACTATATTTATTGTCTGATACAGTTTATTTCTATGCAGATTTTAAAAATATTTAGGACTCTACAGGGTGAGCCAAAAAACTAGTACAGCATAAAGTTGTATTTTTTTAAATAGAACACCCTATATACGAATCGTATTTTCGATTTAGCTTATAATTTTAAATCTTTTTTATTAAGAGTTTACTATAACAAAACTTTATAGTTTCTGAGATAATTAAGTTTAAAAAAAAAGTCAAATTTTCAAGCATCAATTCAATCCTAAATAACGTTTTCAATTTTGTGACAAATATATTCAAATTTGGAATTTAGCAAGGCCAAGGACAAGTTAACATAATTTTTACCTAATATTTGCAATAAAAGCTACAGGGTGTTAAACACATCGGCTCAAATTTGAACAAGTTTAAATGAATAAATATCTTTTTTTTAAATGGTACACCCTGTATATTTTCATGTTATTTAATAGAGTAATAAAAACCCTAAAAGTTCTGTTCAATATATCCTATACCTATTTATAATAGTTTTTGAGATATTTCAGTTTTTCTTATTTTCCATACTTTTTTACAGAAATAGTCTTCATTATCATAGTAGCCATGGCAAAAACAATGTAAATGAACCACTAAATGACCATAGTTACCTGAACTTTCTACAAGAAGAACTACCCCAACTGTTTCAAGGTCTCGATAGGGATGAGCTCGACAGTATGTGGTTCCAGCACGATGGTGCGCCTCCGCATTACCATCGTGAAGTTCGTGCGTTTTTGGACCAACGATATCCGCAAAAATGGATTGGACGTGGGGGTTTCATTGAGTGGCCACCAAGATCTTGCGACATCACCCCATTAGATTTCTTCCTATGGGGTTATATTAAAAATAAGGTGTATGTTCATCCACCAACAACAGTGGAAGATATGCGAAACAGGATTAGGGATACCTGTAGAACAATAACGCCACTAATTTTGTCCAGGGTCCGAGAAAATCTGCAAAAAAGACTAAATTTGTGCATTGCACAAGAGGGTCGTTTATTCGGACACTTATTAAAAAGAAATAATTAATCTCAGTATTTAATAGGTAATTTTTTTGTTTCAATTTAGTATAAAAGTAAATATGTATTTGCCTTGTCGTTATTGTCGTGTTAATTTTTTCACATTATGTTTAATTAAACTATTGCCGTTGTAATATAACGAATAATGTATTTCATCATATTTAACCACATTCTGTTTGTTTCTGTAGTTTCTTTTTATTATTTTACATGGCTACTATGATAATGAAGACTATTTCTGTAAAAAAGTATGGAAAATAAAAACTGAAATATCTCAAAAACTATTATAAATAGGTATAGGATATATTGAACAAAACTTTTAGAGTTTTAATTACTCTATTAAATAACATGAAAATATACAGGGTGTACCATTTAAAAAAAAAGATATTTATTCATTTAAACTTGTTCAAATTTGAGCCGATGTGTTCAACACCCTGTAGCTTTTATTGCAAATATTAGGTAGAAATTATGTTAACTTGTCCTTGGCCTTGCTAAATTCCAAATTTGAATATATTTGTCACAAAATTGAAAACGTTATTTAGGATTGAATTGATGCTTGAAAATGTGACTTTTTTTCTTTAAACTTAATTATCTCAGAAACTATAAAGTTTTATTATAGTAAACCCTTTATAAAAAGGATTTAGAATTATAAGCTAAATCGAAAATACGATTCGTATATAGGGTGTTCTATTTAAAAAAATACAACTTTATGCTGTCCTAGTTTGTTGGCTCACCATGTAGAGTCATAAATATTTTTAAAATCTGCGTAAAAATAAACTGTATCAAACAATAAATATAGTTTCTTTGTTAATTTCACCGAAAAGGCACAAACCTACTTCATCCAATCGTTGACTCACCCTGTACAAAATAAGCCAGCACACTTCAGCATCGGAAAAGTAAGAGCTAAGTTTCTCTTATATAATTGTATTTTATACACCCAACTACAAGCATACTACCCACTTGTGGTATATACACAGATCTCTACGAGATTATATATTCAGATTGCGTAGAACGCTGAGAGATGGCGCTGCTTGTATTACATTTCATATTTTGTCTAATATAAGTTGCTTAAAGGATTTACTTTTCCGATGGTGAAGTGCAGAGAAGACACCGAGCAAAGGAGATACCGAGCAGCCGCAGCGATAACACTGCTACGAACTCGAGTAAACTCAAGATGAATTTAAAACAGATGAGCGATCAAGAATTCCTCGCCGTAATAGAAGAGAAAAGAAAGAACTTCGATGCTAAGCCCTTCGGATAACAACTGGACACCCATTTTCTTCAAGAAAAAATCAAAAAACTAGAAAATCAACTGAGGATCACAGCACAACAAAAAGATGAAAAGATACACCACATGACAAAACAACTAGAAGAGAGCACTAGAATTATAAAGAAGATTCAAGAAGAGAATGCACAACTACAGGCCACATTCAAGGACTTACTAGCCAGAATTAAAACAATGGAACGAATACACTACAATGACAACGAGGATTCCGACGCCATACAGAGCGACAATGAATCCTAAAGCCACAAAAATAAGAGGAAAAGAAAAAGACGGAGACGCAAAAAGAAAACCAACACGAATGAAACCCAAAACACACAAGATACCGAGCAGGCCATGGAAATACCGCCTAAGCCTCCAAAAATACCACCAATATTCCTCAGGGAAAAAGCAACCTATAGTGAAATACTCCAGAACTGTGGAAACAACCACATTGAACTAGATTATGCCAAGAGCATACCAGAAGGAGTAAAAATATACACAAAAGATGCCGAAGCACACAAACAGCTGCGAAAACTCCTGGAAGATTCCAGAAAACCCTTCCATACTTACAATCCCGAGGACGAGAAACCACTGCCCATAATCCTGAGAGAAGTCATCGAGTCAATCACTGAGACCGAGATCATCAGCGACCTGCACATAAAAGGCTTTCATCCCCTAAAAATCATCCGATGGCATTACAAAGACAAGAAACCCATGCCCATGGTGCTTGCCGTCATGCCGAGGAATGAAAGTCACATCCTTCACATCGGGGAAATAATGGGAAACCGAATCAGACTAGAAATACAACGAAAGAGGTCCAAGATGTTCCAGTGCTACAACTGCCAGCAGTTCAGGCATGCAACACAAAACTGCAGAGCCAGTCCACGCTGTGTTAGTTGCGGCAGTGACCATCACTGGTCAGAATGCCAAAAATCCAAGGAGGAACCACTCAAATGCGCCAACTGTGGAGGGGCACATCCTGCATCCTACAGGAAATGCCCCAACAGACCACAACACACAAATCAGGATCGCAATCTCTCAAACCCAGGACACGGGGTGCACCACCTCGGGACACCTTCCATAAACACAGAGTTCGACGACAAAGTACACAGGATCAAGCAAAACATGATGACTCAGTTCCAAGCCGCCTTAAAGGACATGCGGAGGGAGACCCAGGCTTAAGGAGATCATAGGAACTAAACAGAATCAGGACCCAGGAAACAAGTTACAGACGAATAGGAACAAACGTCCACCAGAAGAAGGACACTCACCAGAGGGAACTCCATTATATTATATTTAGATTAAGTTCATAATTAGTTAAGCCTCATATATGATCTATACATTAAATAGAAGTTTATAGTTTTTTGTACTGACTTAGAAGCTAATAAAGAAATTGGAAATTGGAAATTGGTGAAGTGCGCTGGCCTATTCTATATTGACGAGAACTAACAAGTTCGAAATCGGTCTACAGATGGCGGTGCACTACCATAGGAAAGGCTTCCACTCTTTCCTGGTATTCTTGCAATGTGAGATAGTGCTTTGTCTCTAACTGTGTTAGAACAGAGTACGTTTGTCCTTATAGTATAAGGTTTTTTTTCAAATGGTTGAGAGCAGAGTTTCTCTTATATAATTGTACTAGCGACCCGCCCCGGCTTCGCACGGGTGCAATGCTGATACTAAATACATTACAGAAAAACTGTGACTATTTATTTTATTTTTACAACAATTATTACATCGGCCTCCGACGCGCTATTTATAGGCACGCTGCCGCCGCCCCGGTCGGCCAGTACCGCCGCAAGCGCTACTTCCCGCAATTTTAAATCTGTAATATCTTCGAAAATATTCATTTAAATCTTGTGCTGTAAAGGACCATATAGATCTATATTAAATCAACAATGTATTTAAGCTATTTAATTGGATAAGGATTAATGCTGTATTGGTTAAAATCGCTTCAAAATTTGCCATTATTTGTCGTAAAAAGTAAATGACAAAAAAATGTTATTGTGGGATATCCATGAGAGATAGACATATACCTTCGCAGAGTTTTCTGTAGACCTTTTCAATGTGTACAAATAATTAGTACATTATTTTGATAAATCTCGTAGGGTTCAGCCTGCGTTTGCAATGTAAGCGGAAAAAAATATGATAATTAACGACATCACATTAGAAACCTCAAAAATAACAGTATTTCTCCACTATTAAATGGATGTTATTATACATATAAACCTTCCTCTTGAATCACTCTATCTATTGAAAAAAACCGCATCAAAATCCGGTACGTAGTTTTAAAGATTTAAGCATACAAAGGGACATAGGGACAGAGAAAGCGACTTTGTTTTATACTATGTAGTGATTTTATACACCCAACTGCAAGTATATTATCCACTTTTGAGATTAATAATACTTTATTTGTAATTGATTTCTTACCATAATTTGTATATATTAGTAATTATTTATTTCATTTAGAAATAATAATAGACCCCAAAACCTTCCAATATCGATATTTAAAGAACTGAGACGTAAATTTATTAGTCCGATTTATTTTATACTGCATATTAAGTTTGTATGCGCCCCAAGAACCCCACAATATCAATTTTAGACAAGATCGAAACATGTAAAATTTTTAGTCCCTCATATTATATCTTATCAACCTAATAGTTGTAAAAGATTAACTTCATATTCATAATACATGACCCCGAAAACACCCTAATACCAAATCTGAAATAATGCGAATAAGGTAAAATTTTCAACTCACCATATTGGATCCGCCATATTGAATTTCAAAAAAATAATTTTAACTTCTTAATCTAATCTAAATCTAAACCCTTTAAAGCCCCATAGTAACAATTTTGGATCAAATCCAGATATTTAAAATTTTTATACCGTCATATTGCATCTGACATATTAGATTTTCTTCAAATAATTTTATATTCCTTATTTACATCCTCAAAAACGATTCAGTCCCACATTAGAACAAAACCGAAAAATGTAAAATTTTTAGTCCGCCATACTAAATCCTGAAAAAATACTTATAAATTCATAATTTACACCCTTAACAACACCTAATATCAATTTTGAAAGAAATGGCAAAACATAAAATTTTGAGGACGCCACATTGAATCTGCCAGATTGAGTTTTACAAGACAATTTTAAATTCATAATTAACACTAACAAAAATCCCCCAATACTGATTTTAGACAAAATCGAGAGATGTAGAATTTTTAATCCGTCATATTAAATTTTTTTTAATAATTTTAGATTTTTAATGTGCGATCCCAAACACTCCCTTATATCAATTTTTTAAAAAATTTGATACGTCATATCAAATTTTTTAAAAATAGTTTCAGATTCGTTATATGCGACCCCGAAAACTCCCCGGTATCAATTTTGGAAAAAATTGGACAAAATTGATCCTAATGTTGTTTCCGGATACCCTCTATATCTCATTATGTATAAGTAAATATTGTTCGTAATTCTGAATATAAAAAGCTATATACATACTTCTAAAACAACTGAAAATTTCTTTATAATCACAGGATTGAATTTGGGAAGATGTCCAATAGTTACACCGACGCAATCCATTATAAAATGAAAACAATAACAGGGGTCTTCTAGTATAAGCAATTCAAACAAGTTGAGCACTTGTTCTACATATTGTGAATGAACAAAAAATTCCGGACCAAAATTTGGATTAAATTGTGAGTAAATTACTCGTTTGGAATCTGGTGTTGGTCGTGGCAGAGGAACACAGTAGTTTACTTTGCTGTGTAGCACCATCTCCGGGCACAAAGGATCACTTGTACATAACTCTGGTATTAAACCTCGCATGGTGTAGTACATATCTAGTTTTTGCTTTGCTTTTTCGATGCTAAACTTGTTGAATAGTATCACAAATCTGAGGACTTTATCACCTAAAAAAATATAAATTGAACATACAGGGGTAAACAAAATTAAAGGAACAAAAACATTCATTAAAACTTGCATATAAAAATTTATCCGATTTAGAAAAAAGTACTGAAAAGCGAAAAATAATTAGATAATAGTAATTATGTAGTATCTTGTGTTTCATTTTCTTTTTTGGAGAAAATTTTTTTTAAAACAATTAAGATGTGAAAAAACAGTTTTTTCCAGTTCTAGGAAAAGCTATTATTTTTCAGTAAAAATGTTTCAAACAGAAATTGTAGGCTTTGAAATACCTACAAAATGAGCTAAAGCTCATCCAAATCGGATAATTTGTTCGATAGTTATTGCAAAAAAACCTCCTAAAATGGCTGTTTTTTCAATTGTTAATAAACAATAGAAAAATATATTGTAATAACTTTATACTGCAACTAAAGGAGCCTCTTGTTGCACACAATAAATTTGTAAAATTTCAAGTAAAAATATTTAATAGTTTTTTGCACAGTGAATTTGTTTATAACTTTTTACGTTTGTTTGATTGTTTATTCTCAGTGATCTAGAGGTCGTACAGCGGTCTGCGGGTATGCAAATGAAAGTTCCAAACTTATACTAACAAGAACAAAAAAGAACGAAATGAATTGTTGATCTTAAATTATTGAAACAGATAAACAAAGTTGGGGTTCGTTATTTCGTTATAAACAAATAGAACAACTCTTCAACAATTGTTGATATCGAAATGCTGATGAGTGAACACGATAGCTGAGATTTTGACGCACATTTTGAAAAAAAATATGTACGATCACTAGAAGCTGAGATAGAGTTTTTTTTTCAAAAAATCACTGTGGAGCTGTTTATTCACTTTAAGGGCTTATCTAAATAGGAATTCATAGAGAGATAGTTAAATTATTGTATGCAGCAATTTTCAACTGAATTATTTCAAAATTGTTGATGTTGCAATAGTTTAAAGTTGCACCTACTCCGAGAGTCAAAAAGTGAGCAGTGGAGGGGGGCGTTCTTTCAGCCTGCGGCGTAAGGAAAAAAACGTGACTCGGACATTTCAAATTCGAAGAATGGATGATATGCTTTATAACAAAATTATTGTTAAATATAGCAATAAACAAACTGTTGCACTTTTATACATTTTATGCATAATTAAAATTTTACCGTACTTACGTGCTTTTCAAATTGCGAAAAAAATGTTACAGTGGTAAACAGTATACTATTAATTAGGAATATTAAAAATTAGATTGATTTTTAATGTACCATTAATATTTATCGAGATATAGCATGAAACAAATAGTAACATTTGTTGATGGCATTACAATTTTTCAAGATGCAGAATAAACTACATTTGACGATTATATTGTAAGTGATTATCTATTCGAGAATTATTGTAATATTACTTTCAAAGACGATGAAAGTAATAGGGGAGAAAATAATTTTGATTATGATAATAATTGATGATGACGATAGTTATGTCAATGATTAGAGCGATGATGATGATGAAAGTAATAATGATTTAGACGATGAGAGTGATAATGATGATGATAATAGTAATAATAATAATGAAACCGATAAGGGTTTCGAAAATGAGTGTACATGGATGTGTAAGAAATGGAGAATGTATATATATATATATATATATATATATATATATATATATATATATATATATATATATATATATATATATATATAACATCAGTTTATAATGTCCTTTGTCCATAGGTTTTCTTCCATTCCTCTTGTTCTTATATCTTTATTCACTCCTTCTGTCCAACTTAGTCTGGGTCTACCTCTCTTTCTTCTTCCCTGTGGTGCCCAATTTAAAACTTTTTTTGGAAGTCTAGTATCGTCCATTCGTTGAACATGTCCGTACCATCTAAGTTAGTTGATTTTAATATCTTCTGTTATCCTGTGCTTAACGCCCATAATTGCTTGGAATCTTTCATTTCTGACTCTGTCCATTCTGGATTTTCCAGCCGCTCTTCTCCAATAATCCATTTCTGTAGCTTCCAGTGTTCTTAGAGTTCTTTCTTTCAATGGCCATACTTCACTTCCATAGGTGACAATGCTTTTAACAATACTATTAAAGATTTTGTGTTTGTTTTCTTTGGATATTGTTTTATCCCACAATATGCTGTTCAACTGTCTAATAGCTTGTCGTCCCTGGTTGTTTCTATGCTTGATTTCTTCGTCACGTTTTCCGTCGTTGATTATATGCATTCCAGGATACTTGTATTTCTTACAGTGATTTATTTCCTGCTGTTGTTGTTCCAGAATCAAGTTTTATTGCTGTCCCCCAATACACATGTATTCCGTTTTTTTGATGTTAACTTCTAGCCCCCACTTTTGATATTCTTCTATTAACTTACGAGCCATGTATTCTAGATCTTCGTAGTCTTGTGCCAGAACTATTTGGTCGTCTGCGAAACACAATGTGTATAGTATGGAATCGTTTAGTGGAATGCCCATATTTTTGCACATTCTTTTCCATGTTTTTAACGCTTGTTCCAAGTAGATTTTAAACAAGGTTGGAGACAAACAACATCCCTGCTTGAGCCCTTTGCCAACCGTGAATCCTTTTGAAATATTATGCCCTTTCTTTATTTTGCTTGTATTATTTGAATAGAGCTCTTGAACAGCCTTGATAAGTATTATATTTATGTTTGTTTTTTCTAGGGCTTTCTGGAGTTTTTGTTGTGGTACGCTGTCATAGGCTTTTTTGAGATCCACGTAGAGCAGATGTATTTCTTGGTTCGGTTCTGATTTTTTCTCAATGAGCTGGGTTATTGTAAAGAAATGGTCAACAGTAGATCTCCCTGCTCTAAATCCCGCGTGTTCTTCGGCCTCTATAAGTAGTGGGAATAGGGGGCTCCTAGTTGACCCCCCCACCACTTTTTTGATTGGTCAGCCAAGAATGACCTTGTTTCTGATTGGCTGCCCAAGTTCGCCCCCTATTCCGATTGGTTTCATAAACTCCGCCTCTTTTTGCTCCACCTCCTACCTCCTTCCTAACCACCACAGTAGTTGGAGGGGAGCTGGTAGCAGTTGGAGGGGAGCTGGTATTTTAAACGATCGAATCTGAGCGAACTTCAGTCATTCGTGCGCGATGTCAAATAGCGACCAACAACAACAACAACAGCAACTCATTGAACGTGTAGGCCAAGTAATAATTTCCTACCAAAATAACGGAAAAAATCTTACCGATTTTGAAGATCAAGACTTGGCCTTCTTTCCCATCAACTACTTGAAAACATTCGTCGATTCACTTAGTTTACAACAAATTTGGAACAGGTTGCCGGAAAATTATAGAAGTGACGAAGAATTGCAGCTAAATTTGCCGTGTTTTAAACACTATCCAATATATCAACACCACATAGACGGCCCACCATTATCAATAAAAAAGTGTTGTAAAATTAAAAAATAGTGTGAACAAGTGAATCGAGTTTCATCGGACAGTCTTCGAAATGGATCAGACACATGTATATTTAGATTCTGCTTGCGATGAAACGATCCAGTCAATGTACAAAGATGAAACAACTCATTTTAACTTGGCTGGAAGAGGAAAGTTTCACGCAAGACAGGATTCTCTGATCACTATTGATCGAAATAATTTCGAAGACGACGATGAAGATGAAGAAGATGATGGGATAGAGGATAATGGCGTTCCAAACGGGTGTGGAGAAGAGGGGCTCGTGAAAGTGGCAAAAATAAATGCAAGTGATACATTGACACCAAATTACCTTACGCGAGAAGTGTGCGTTTTTCAATCTTATGTCGTAATTATTTCATCTTCTGGCGGTGCATATAATTTATGTTGTGAATGTTACTATATACATGCTCTAAATTGCCCAAATGGGAAAAATAATTTTGTTAATAGCCACTATAAACGATCCTTTATATGTTGCGAAAAAGATCTGCAATGCAACACGTGTGAAAACGATTTATTCATAACAACTCCTTCACAAGCATGTATAATATGTAACAAACCAGAACTAAAGAATATGCAAAACCATCTAATTGAAAAATCAAATTTTAAATAAATTTATTTCACTTGCACTTATTCATGCACTATGGCGTTTTTAATATTAAGTTTAAGTTTAAAATATTTTATAAGAATTTAGATTTTGTTCTGCTAAGTTAAATAAATATAAGAAACTATGTAAATAAATATAAGGGAATGATGTAAATAAATATAAGGGAATGATGTGAATAAATAAGAATTTGTATTTATTCCCATTGAAAGAAATTATAATTTTGTTCTTTCAGTGTAGAATAATTCTTTTCAAATAATATGCACAACAACCCTACCGATAAATCAAATTTAAATAAATGAATTTGATACTCCACTTGAATTTATTCATGCACCCTAGTAGTTTTTGAATATTAAGTTTAAAATGTCAACTAATTTAAATAAGATTTCATATAAAATATAAGTTGTAAGATATAAGTTATAAGATATAAGTTATAAGATATATATTAAGTTTAAGTTAAATAAATAGAAATTTGTTTATATTAAGATTCGAAGAACTAATGATTTTGTTCTTTCAGTGTAGAATAATTTTTTCTACATAATATGCACAATCAATCCTATCGATAAATTGAATTTTAAATAAATGAATTTGATACTGCACTTGAATTTATTCATTCACCCTAGTATTTTTTAATATTAAGTTTAAAATGTCAACTAAGACATTTAAATAAGATTTTATATATAAGATAAAGAACAATTAGGTTTAATTCCCTGACAACAGACTATGATTTATTCTTCCATGTTAAAAAAAAAAACCTAGTTTTCATTACTGTGCTTGTAAAAAAAATTATATTCATCCTATTCATAATAATTCTTTCAAGTTAAAGAAACTTGGTTATTAGGTGTGATTCTGTATAAGAAATAGAAAAAAATAAAATATTTTCTTCAACGACTTTGTTTTTTATTATTCCTATATCCAAAATACAAATATACATATATACATAAATACATAAATACATAAATACATATTTATAATTTATACCATTTTGGGTTGCCAATTGCTGCTGTCTGCCAGAGGTTGCTGCTGCATGCCAGAGGTTGCTGCTGCATGCCAGAGGTTGCTGCTGCATGCCAGAGGTTGCTGCATGCCAGAGGTTGCTGCTGCATGCCAGAGGTTGCTGTTGTCTGCCATAGGTTGCTGCTTTGCCATCGGTTGTTGTTGTCTGCCAGAGGTTGCTGCTCTGCAAGAGGCCAATTTATAATTTATAATTTATTGGCCTCTTGCATTTTCGAGGGTAACTCTGCCTTCGCTGCTGCTGCTGTTGTTGTGGCTGCTCCTGATGCTGTTGATGTTGCTGTTGATGTTGCTGTTGCTGCTGTGGCCTCTTGCATTTTCGAGGGTAACTCTGCCTTCGCTGCTGCTGCTGTTGTTGTTGTTGTTGTTGTGGCTGCTCCTGATGCTGTTGATGTTGCTGTTGCTGCTGTGGCCTCTTGCACTTTCGAGGGTAACTCTGCCTTCGCTGCTGCTGTTGTTGCTGTGGTTGTGGCTGCTCCTGCTGCTGCTGCTGTTGTTGCTGCTGTTGTTGTGGCTGCTCCCGCTGCTGCTCCCGCTGCTGCTCCCGCTGCTGCTCCTGCTGCTGTTGTTGCTGCTGCTGCTCTGCCATAGGTTGCGGCCGATCTTCTTCCATAGGCTGTTGTTGCTCCATCATCAAAGGTTGAAGATCCATTGCTCGGTCTGGATCCCACTCAAAGGCGATAGGCTCGGGATCCAGGTCCGGCTCAAACATGTTGAGAAATTCTTCATCTAAATAGTCAGCCTCTGATGGTGGCGGCCACATCACCGTGTTCTCGGAATTTGGACTCTGACGATCCATCAGATTAATCTGATTTTCCAAGAATCCCAGAAAGTCTTGTAGTGTTATAATTACGAACGTACTCATTTTGAGACTTTAAACTTAATGAATGCTAAGTCAAGACGCTGTAAATCCTTATATACAATACTGAAATACCACTTTTCCTACCTCCAGCGGCAAAACCAGTCCGAAGAATGAGAAGAAGAAGAAGGCAAAGATAGCGTGAACTCGAGAGAGGTCGTTCAACGGTCGTAAGTTGTTTTGTTCTTAAGAAAAAGACGAGTAAAGAGGAGAAGAAGAAGAAAAAAAAAAGTTGTTTTTGGAATAATATAAAAAACGAAAAAAAAAAAAAAAAAAAAAAAAAAAAAAAAAAAAATTAAAAAAAAAAAAAAAAAAAAAATTAAAAAAAAAAAAAAAAAATGTTTTTTATATTATTCCAAAAAACAACTTTTTTTTTTTTTTTCTTCTTCTCCTCTTTACTCGTCATTTTCTTAAGAACAAAACAACTTACGACCGTTGAACGACCTCTCTCGAGTTCACGGTCTCACGGTTCCCGTCGTACCATGCAGTGCCACGCCGTACCAGCCGGTACCAGGCTCTTGGCTGCTTTAAAAGGCGGCTGGGTACGAAGCGTCTCTTCAGTTTACATCTCGCTATTAGCGTACGCTTGTAAAATTATCGAATCTGTTGTGAATATATCTAGATAGTCCGATTTATTTCGAATTGTGTGACGTAGTGACATATTAATTTTTATTTGGTTTGTATTGTTGATTTCATATTTTTGATTTGATATTTTTGATTTAATATTTTTGATTTAATATTTTTGATTTAATATTTTTGACTTAATACTTTGGATTTTCATTCATTTTTACTTAATCTTCTAAAAGCCAATTTTTGATTTTTGTTGATTTTTCATTTTTGTGGATTTTTTTTGATTTTTTATTGATTTTTTGATTTTTTTATTGATTCATAATTTTTTTATTTTTTAATTTATAATTTAAAATGTCATTTTTAAATGTAAAAATTGAAAACATCGACTTAACAGCCTTCGATTTAAACGACGCTTGCCTTGTGCATGATTTGATTGATTGTTCATTTTGTGGGCTAAGCGACGAGGAGCTAGATATTAAATTTAGGGAAATTGATATTAATACATTTAACAATTCATCTGAATCTGGCGATTCTTCCGAAATTGGTGAAAGCGATATTTTGACACAGCTCTTAAAAGTTTTGGATGAATCTATTATCCCTGATATTCCTCAAGAACCTCTTGAAACAATTAATTTCGATGATTTAAATAATGATATATTAAGGAAAAATTTAATTAACAATTCTGAAATAAATGAGGGATATAATTTGGAACAACTTTTAGATATATTAGAAGGGGGTGAAATTTGTGAAAATAGCTCAGGGCAAAATTTAATTAAGGGTGATGTGGAATATCAGGAGACTTTTGAGAGCTGTGAGGAACAAAATAATAAGGGGGTTTTAAACAATAATAATAATGGGGTTGGTAATGAGGGAGCTTTAAATAATGATAAGAGGATTGGCATTGGGGGTTTTTCGAAAAATAATATGGAAGAGGTTTATCGCCCCCACTATTCGCCAATTTCAGATGCATCGTCAGATTCATCAGAGGATTCCAACGACAGCGTTGAGACTGTTATAAACGTCTCAGCCAAAGCTCAGCATAATTTTATTAAAGTGTTGGATCAAAATTTAATTGAAGGGTTGGATCAAAATTTTATTCAGGGGTTTGAACAACCATCCAAATTTGGCTATACCAGAAATTCAGTAAATTCGGTAGATGTTTTTGATTTGAGTTGTGGCGAAATTGTGGGGGACATTGAGGTATATACTTATACTGAAAATTTTGAAGATGAGCAGCCTCAATGTCCCTTAATTTCTTCCTGTAATCAAAATCAATTTTTGAAAAATCCTTCTGGCCTAAATTTAGAACAAAGTTCTGAAAATTTAATTGAAAAAAATTTACCCAAAAAACGTTCTTTATCAGAAACAAATGATTGTTCAGATTTAAAAAAGTCAAAATTGGACGGTGATATTTCTAGTTCCCAAACTTTAGGGGCACAAATTTCAAAAAATTCTTTACCAGTCGCTGTAACAACAGCTCCGAAAATCAATCCAACAAATAAAGTCGCTATTGGAGAATTAGATAAGTTTCTACATAAGAAAACTAAGCCGAGCTTAAATAGGAATGAAACAAGGTGTGCCACATCTAGATTTAAGTCAATGGTTTATTCCTATTTAAACTTAGATAATATATGTAATAATTTATCTAATTCGACTTTAAAAGACGTTAAAAATTGTATTCAACGACAAGGCGATCTTCTTTTAAATTTGGGAAATATATTTTTTAAAAAAAATCCATGTTTTTCTTCAAATTAAAAAGTGAATCCAAAAGTTAATTCAAAAGTAAATCCAAAAGTTTTCTAAATTGCGCGAGCTGAAAAAATTGCTAATTATTCTATGTCATTGGGTCTTGATAGATCGAAATTGTATTTATTTAAAAGCGACACGGCCCTAACCGATTCCATTTTAAAATGACTCTCCTTTGCACACACTGCTTAAGAGAATTTAAAAGAAAATCACATATTGTACGCCACCTTCGAGAAAATGTTGTTAATAACGAAAACACCTTTAACTTGGAAGATTATATAATTAATCGTAAGTATTTTTTTATAACATATTTAGCTATAATTTTCCTTTTAATTTTTTTTTTATTATTAATAAAGGTTTACAGAGGAATTAAAAAATAATAATTGTTTCAGTTGATGAACTACTTTCAAGACCTCCAATGCGATTTTGCCAAGATTGTGAAGTAAATGTCAAATCTAATTCCTGGAGCACACACTTGAGGACAAATATTCATAAAAACAGGAGCTGCATAAAATATGGAAATGGAATTGACATTATCAGGAGTGCATTTAAATGTCGAATAGCTTCCTACAGAATATATTCGCAGAATTATCACATCGACATCAAAAAGTTTCAGCAAGATGTTGGTAATAAAGTGCAAACATTAATACGCCAGCGTCAACAGGAATTTACATGTGCTAAAGTAAATTTGGAATTATTTGGAATATATTATTCTCCAACTTTAACCTCTACTTCAATTAAGTCATTTAATACACCGTTCTTCATTGTAACCCATACAACTGATCTACAACAGCTTTACGATGATTTATTCAAGATTATTGAAACCAAAGCAGATGAATTGCCGGAAAGAGACTCAGGTAATTATTATTTAATCTCAAGAGCTAAGTTTTCTTAATCTCAAGAGCTAAGTTTTCTTAATATCACTTGTACATCTCTAACAAATATTATTCAGAACTAATTTTTTAATTCCTATTACAGGGTGGGCTCTACAAAGAATTCTGCATTTGGAAGTCAACATCAATAAGTACAACCCATTGAATGCCTCCTCCTACATTAAGATGCATCACTTTTCTAAATCAATAGTGAATGTGATGAATGAGGACAATTGCTGTTTCGCCTGGGCAGTGGTTTCAGCAGCATACCAGCCAACCGGTAATCCTCGAAAGACCTCATCATATCCAGACTTCAGAGACGCTTTCGATTTTACAGGTATTGAATTTCCAGTAAAATTATTAGATATAAAAAAGTTTGAGGAAAAAAATAATTTGTCCATAAATGTATATGGAGTTGAAAAATTTTTAAGGGATAATAAAAAGGTATATGAGATTGTCGGTCCTTTACATTATAATAATGAAAAGAAAAAATTACATATTAATTTGCTTTTAATAAGTTCTGATGATGGAAATAACCACTACTGTTGGATAAAGGATTTAGGTTGCTTGGTATCCAAACAATTATCAAAAAAGAAAATAAAAAAATACTTATGTGATGGATGCCTTCAATATTTTGGAACATATGAAAAACTTAACACACATTTAGAACGTGATTGTAGTTTTGTTCGAATTGAGCTTCCTTCAGATAATTTGATTTTGGATAAATTTGGCAATTATATTCCTGCAAATATATTAAAGTTTCAAAATATTCAGAAACAGTATAAAGCTCCTTTTGTTATTTATGCCGATTTTGAATGTTATTTGAAAAACATTGAGTGCCAACAATCTACACCTGATTCGACAACCTCATATACTATTAAAACTGCTGAACATATACCCTATTCATTTGCTTATTATATTAAATCATCATTTGATGAGAATGTTGTGTGTCTTAAACTTTATAGAGGTACAGATTGTGCTATAAAATTTATTGAATACATTGAAAATGATGTAAAAGAAATTTATAAAAAATATTTAAAATATCAAGTACCATTGAAAGATTTATCATCTGTGGAACAGATTGAATATGAAAATTCTAGCATTTGTTATGTATGTGAAAAACCTTTTTCAAAAGGAAATTTCATAAAGTGTAGGGATCATTGTCATATTACAGGTAAATATCGAGGAGCCGCCCACTCAATATGTAATTTGCATTTTAAACCTCCAAAATATATACCAATAGTATTGCATAATTTAAAAAACTATGATTCTCACCTATTTATTAAATCGCTTTGCTATAATAAAGAAAATATTAGTGTTATAGCTCAAAATAAAGAAAAGTATATTTCTTTTAGTAAGGAAATTTTCGTTGATGTGTCAGAAAAGCGGAAACCAGTTGCTTTGCGACTACGCTTTATAGATTCTTTTCAATTTCTCCCAGAGTCTTTAGAGTCACTATCACAAACTCTACAAGATTCACAATGTTTTGAAATTAAAAAGTTTTTCTCAAATGCTGATGAATTTCGATACATTAGACAAAAAGGGGTATTTCCATACTCTTACATAGATTCCAACGAAAAATTAAATGAGAAATCTCTACCATTGATTGATAAATTTTATAATAACTTAACCGATGAAAATATCTCTCCTCAAGACTACAGTCGTGCTGTAGAAGTGTGGAATCTATTTAAGTGTTCTACAATAGGGGCTTATTCCGATATTTACTTAAAATCAGATGTTTTACTTTTGGCTGATGTTTTTGAAAATTATAGATCCACATGTATTAAAACCTATAAGTTAGATCCTGTTAATTATGTCACTAGCCCTTCTATGTGCTGGGATGCAATGATGAAATTAACTAATGTAGAATTAGAATTATTAACGGAACCAGATATGCTTCATTTTTTCAAAAAAGGTGTTCGTGGTGGGGTTAGCACTTGTTCCAAACGCAAATCTGAAGCAAATAATCCATTCTTAGAAAATTTTAATCCTGAAAGACCTACAACATATATCGCTTACTTAGACGCCACAAATTTGTATGGTTATGCTATGAAACAATATTTGCCTGAAAAAAATTTTGCTTGGGTACCTAAGCTCGAAATAGAAACTTTAAATATATCCGAACTTTCAGATACATCATCTATAGGATACATATTTGAAGTTGATTTAGAATATCCAAATTATTTACATGATAGTCATAATGATTTCCCATTTTGTCCTGAACAATATACACCACCAATTTCAAACCACTCAAAATTAATTCCAAACTTACATAATAAATATAACTATATCATTCACTACCGATATCTGAAACAATGTCTACAATTTGGACTCAAAATCATAAAAATACACAGAGCAGTTAAGTTTACACAATCACCATGGTTAGCGGAATATATAGATTTAAATACAAATTTACGAAATTTATCTAAAAATAAATTTGATAAAAATTGTTATAAATTGGCAAATAATTCAATTTTCGGTAAAACCATGGAAAATGTTGATAGGCGAGCAGATATTAAATTAGTATCTCAATGGGAAAGACAGGGTAATAAATTGAGTGCCGAAAAACTTATTTCTAAACCTCAATTAAAGGATTTTAAAATTTTCTCTGAAAATCTAGTTGCTCTTCAACTTCAACAGGTTTGCATTGAATACAATAAACCAATTTATGTTGGGATGAGTATTCTGGATATTGCAAAAACTGTAATGTATAATTTTTATTATGGGTATTTAAAAGTAAAATATGGTAATAATTTAAATTTATTATATACGGATACTGATTCCTTAATTCTTGAAGTTCAGACCCAAAACTTTTATGAAGATATGAAGCTAAATCTGGATAAATTTGATACTTCTAATTTTTCTGAACAAAATATTCATTGCATGCCTATTACAACATCAGTTGTTGGTAAATTTAAAGATGAGTACAAAGGGATTCCCATTGAAAGTTTTTATGGAACTGGTGCTAAAGCATATTGTATAAAATCCAAAAATAGTGTAGATAAAAAAGCAAAAGGCGTTAGTAGATCATGTATAAAAAATCAATTAACATTATCAGATTATAAAGATGTTGTTGAGAAAGGTGACAAAATATTCTGCACCATGTATGTATTCAAGTCAGATATGCATAATATATACACTAATTTGTTAAATAAATTGGCATTAACAACTCATGATGATAAAAGATATTGTATACCAAATTCCACAAAAACTCTTGCATGGGGACATAAGGATATTTTGGAAACAGATTTTTTTGATAAAGATATGAAAATGATGTATGATACTCTAACTTTTTTAAGTTCTGGAAACGAAAATGGATCTAAAAATAAAAAACCGCGATTAGAATTAACTACTCCAAGTAATTTTTCATCTTTATAAAGACATCATTTTATATGATGATAAATTATGTAAGTCGTTTTTGAAGCTTTAAAAGTTGGAGGGGGAACTGAATCCAAAAACATATATATTGTATAGAAATACCATTATTTGTTAGTAATATTACAACAATGACTGCTGCATCTTTAATAGTTTTAGTTTCCCTTGTTGGAAATGTGATATATGTAAATTACATTCCTAATACAGTTAGGGCTGATATATGTATAAATGCCCTCAAAAATGAAACCGACTGCTACAAACAGATGAAAATGACATATCTTGTTGGAAATTCACACTTTTTTACCTATAATGTAACTGATTCTGCTTTGTGTGAAAATACATACATAAAAATTAAATATTCCATGACAAACAAACCATTACAATATTCAGATTGGATTCCTTTCAATAATAAAAAAGAAGAATCTTGTCATTGTGTCTGTTGTTATATATTTGTTATTATATTTACAGCAGCAATATTTATTTGTACATGTTTAATTTTATTGTATTTCATGAAAAAATATCTATAAAAATATTTAATAAATGTTAAAAAAATAATATAAATTTTGTTTTTTATTGATTCTCGTTAGTATAAAGACATTTAAAGTTTATCCCCTCCTCTTAAATGGAGAGGGAAAATAAGTTTACCCCTCCACTTGAGAGGAGAGGGAAAATGTATAAAATTTAGGAGCAAACGGATTGATAGTTAGTTTTTTGAGAGCAAGCAGATAGCCAGTTAGTTTTTGAAATACATCATTTAAAATGTTCAGTAATCAGAGTAAAAATATATTTGAAAATTCACCATTAAAAAAGAAAATAAAAAAAACAATTATAAATTCTACAAAATATAATTTAAATAATTCTAACTCTAAATATGCTGTGATTGGTTTGTGGGTGGAAAGTGATTTTCTACCATGCATTGAACTTGGTGGTAAAAATGGTCAGTCTGTGATATTAAATGAAGATGATTGGAAGAACTTATTGCAATATCAAGGAGTTATAACAAATTATATGTTTTCACCAAATGTTTTCAATGAACCGATATATTTGCAAAATTTATCTATTCATTTTGAAAAGATTGGTGAATTACCAATAGTGAAGATTGTGAAAAGCTGTGATTTTATTTACTATGGAAATGAAACTGTGTGCAGACTATGGGAACAAATTCCACTTATAGAATATAGACTAAATGTTTTACAAAAACAAAACTTTCGACGTTATTTCAACGTTTTTAGAAATAACAATTTTTACGACGGAGATTCTTTTGACAAAATATATAATGTCCTTTCTCCAAAACAAAATCTAAATAGTGAAAATGTGTGTTCCATGCTGGAACTGCTGTTGAATCATCCCGAAGAACTAGAACAAAAATTAAAGTCTAAGCACTATTATGAAGAAGACAGTATCTATTGATGAATCAAGAAACCAAATTCATCTGATGGTTGCTTGGAACTTCGCCTACAGAAAAGCTCGTATGACTTCTGAAGAGTTTATAAATCAAAAACATTTTAGAAGAAGGATTAAATTGACTGAAGAAATTTTAAATCCCATATTAGACTCTGATTATAGGAATATTGTATTTAAAAAAATGTTTATGTAATAAGCTTATTTTTAAATAAAACAAATATATATAAAAAATCATTTTTTTTTTTTATTACAAACATCAATTATTATTACAGCATTAATTACTATTACATCACATCTCTCTTGAAGATCCAAGAGTTATAAGATTTATCTAATCCTAACCATTTTACAAATACTTTGTTTCCTTTCTTTCTTAACACTTTTTCCACCAGATATACATTTGGGTGTCTTACTTTTTGAAGTTCTTCTTCATAGAAACCTCCTTGAATATCTATCCCATTTCCATCTTGAATCAAATACGTTGTTGGATTAGTAAGCTGGATTTTTTTTATTTGAAAAATTTCGTTTGACCAGTTGGGCGTGTAACCTTTAGAAAATTGTTCGCGAATCTTGCTTATTCGTACTCTATCACTGACACGAAATTTTGGTGATCTGGGATCCACAGTTTTCCTATGAGTATAAGCTGATTTCAAGATTTCCATTTCATTCTTTTTGTTAACTTCGTTTGGTTTTTTTCCGATTGTTGAATGCTTAGTATTATTGTATTCTGTAATTATTTCTTTAAGAAAGCTGATCCATTTATAATTACCTAGTAAACTAAACTTTTTCCACATTTTGTTTTTTATCGTTCTATTTACTCTCTCTACAATACTAGCTTTCATATTAGAAAATGTGTTGTAATGATTAATTTTGAACTGCTCCATAAGTTTCTGAAAGTCTTGATTAAAGAATTCTTTACCCTGATCAGTATTCAGATTTGTTGGGGGAGTTTTTAAAGTTAATAGAATTTTTTTCATTGCAGCTGCTACATCTTTACCAGTTTTGGATTTTACAGGTTCTGCCCATACAAATTTAGAAAACACATTTATTACCATTAAAATATATCTTAAACCCCTATTAAATTTCGCATATGGCTGCATTTCTATCAGATCAGCTTGAAATAGATCATTAAGCCCTTTTACAATTGTTCGTCTCCTTCTATATCGCCTTCTCGCCGGTTTATGTAATTCATTTACAACGTCTTGCTTAATTTTACTCATTATTAATTTATACCTTACTCTCGAAAATAAATCCCACAAATAACTTTACCTCCTTCTAAACCGTTTATAAAAGCCCTTTATCGCTGATGTTGTAAAATATAAAAAAAAATCATCTCAGTTTTTTTTAGTAAGTTCTTTAATTTTATTTTCCATTGCTTCAAATGATTTTTTATTTTCATTTATAATTTCTTTTATTGACGAATTTATTTGGGTGATGTTGTTAGTAAGATCAGAAATTTTTACATTAAATTTATTTTCCATTGTTTCAAATGATTTGTTATTTTCATTTCTAATTTCTTTTATTGATGAATTTATTTGGGTGATGTTGTTATTAAGATCAGACATTTTTACATTAAATTTAGTTTCCAAAAGAACATTTGATAACGTATAATCTTTTTTGAAACCACCTAATGTTGAATTCATTTCTTCTCTTGCATAATTCATTGTATCATTAAATTCTTTTCTAGAAACTTCAGCAGCTCTTTGAACTAATTCGTTTAAAGATTTTATTTCTTTTGTTAATTTATCTTCTAGATTTTTTATATCTTTTCCTAATTGAAATTCTGCATTTGTAATATCTAATGTCATTTTCACAATTTTTTTTTCTATATTTTTTATGTCTGACGCTGTCTTTTCAGCTTTGTGTAGTATATCTGTATAAGATGTTTCAAGTTCTTTTATGAGTAAAGAAGTCTCCTCGATTTTTGAACTATTATTTTTAATTTTAATTAATACATCCTTTTTAGAAACTTCTATTATAGCTTGCACTACTTCTAGTAAGGATTCTAATTCTTTTTGTAATTTCTCATCGATTGCCTTTGTAAAATTTCCCTCGTCAAAAGACGTTTCAGATTTGGTTTTCAGATTGTTTAATTGCTTTAGTATATCCTCGATTTTTTCATTATCTTTTGTAATTTGATCTTTGAATTTTGTTTCAATTTTTTCATTTTCGTTTTGAAAATCCTCCTTCAATTTGTCTTCTAAATATTGTAAATTTGATTTATATGCATTGATTTTAATTTCAAATTCTTTAATTTGTTCTTTAAATTCATTAACTTTGTCGGTATCTTTTTTGTGAATTAGGAAATGAGTGTTCATTGATTTTTCAAGATTTTGTGTATTTTTATCCATAACGTCATGTATTTTCTTAAAATTCCTTACTTCTTCTGCTACTCTATCATTAAGCAAATTAATAAAATTTTGAAACTTTGATGTAATTTCCTTGGAAATACTGTTCTTGACATTGTCAATTGCTGAAGTATCCTTAATTATTGATTTAATTGATGTAATTTCATTTTTTATTTCATTTTCAAAATCATCAACTTTATCATATTTTAACTTCACTACGTCAAAGTCATTTGCATATTTAGAAACTTTCTGAGAAAATTTTTCTACTACATCATCATTTCCATCAACAGTATTTTTCAAATTAATTATCTTGTCATTATATTCAGGAATAACTTTATCCTCAAATAACTTAATCTTTTTTGCAATATTTTGTATATTGTTATCATATTCATTTATTCTCTTATTTAAATTATTAACATCGCTTTTCAACCCGGGATCTAAATTTTGAATTAATTTGTTTTCAATATATTTGACATCGCTTTTAAAAATTTTTATTATTTTCTCTTCAACATTTGATAATATTTTATTTTCTAGTGATAATAATGTGTTTAGAGCAGATTTTTTTGAAATATGACGACCAAATTTATCGATGGTCATTTTAGAAATGTTTAAAAGTATCTATTATGTCCTTTTATATAATAATATTCGCTTCTCTTAGTTCTTCAATAATGGAAATAATTTCATTGTTATGACCAGTGTGTCCCGCAAGCATGGATGCTACCAATAGTCGAAGTCTCTCAACAAGTTCGTTTACATTATCCCAATATATGTAATCTGTATTAGGTTTATTAACTTTTAAAGTTATACCAAATCCGGTTTTTTTTGAAGACACTCGACTTTCTCTATATGGAGCTTTGCGTCTTTCAAAAAATCCCTGGACTGCTTGTTGAGATTCGGGATTTAGAGTTTTAGTTTTTGTAATTCCTTTGCTTTGCAAATAAGGTCCTATTATAGAAATATATTTATGTGATCCATTCCCCTGCACCTGCTCATTTGGATCATTATTTCTACGGTATGCATTGGTTCTTTTTAAAATATCCATATAATTTTCCAAATCTTGTTTTTTATACCCTATTGGTTCTTTTTTAAATAATAACTCATATAAACCTGGTGTACCTGTATAGGTTATTCCTTCAATTTTGATGTTTTTACCAATAATTTCGACAGGTTTTTGAGTTAAACCCAAAAAGAATTTCTCGGTTTCCAAATCATGAACTATTCCATATTGGTGATCAAACTCATGTTCAACATCTTTTACACCGCTATCAATATATTGGCGAGGTAATTCATCAAATCCTAATAAATATTCTTTATATAAATCTGTATCAACAAATGTTCTAACTGTTTGCCGTGTTTGTTCCAGTATATCTGAAAGATTTCCTATTGTGGAGTGTGAACCTGAAGAAGGGTTTGTTTCTGCAATAATACTTGTTTGTTGTATAGATGGCATTTGACTTGCTGAAGCTAAACTCGCGTCCCAGTCAATAATCGATGGTATTTCTGTAGGAAGGAGTGGAGTTTTTCCCGTCTTTCTTTTTTCTGGTGTTGATGTTCCATATTGTAATTTTCTCTTTGGTGTTAGTGTTTGAATTGATCTTTTCTGTGGTGTTTCATAAATTTTTTTAATTGGTGTGTGTAGCTCTTCCTTTATTTCAACAGGTTCAATTTTACCAATCGTTGAAATTAATTCTTGTAAGGGTTGAGTTATCGGTTTATATGTTTCCTCCAATTTAGTTTGCGCCTCAAATTCCGCATTTTTTAAACTCTGATATTTTTGTTTAACAGCTTTTCTTGATTTAACTAGCTCTCTTGCTAAACGTTCATCCATGATTGGTATAATTTACCATCAAACGTTTATTTTTATAAGTAAATATATGAATCAAATCCTTTTCGATATCGGCCAGATTTCACATTAGAGTCTTTGTCTATTACTAAAAATCCAAATTTATCTTTCCAACATATTAAGCACAACTCATTAAATTGGTTTAATGACATATCAACATTAACATGATCATCATAAATATGTTTTAAGTTTGTTCGATCTTGTTGAAATATAACAATTAAATTTGCATTGTCACGAATTAATTGTTTCGGAATAGAAGAATATGTTTGACATAAATAAAAACAATCAGTATTTTTGTGTCTTCCGAAACAAAAATAGTCCTTTACAACATTCTGATTACAACACACTATATCATCAAATATTATTATAGAGTTTGGTTTAACTTGTTTTGGTGAAACAATTGTTTCTTCATTTTCAGATTCATAGTATCCAATTTTTTTCAAAGGTTTAAAAAGTGTTCTCAAATATTTATACTTTGGTTGATATAAGGATTTTGAATAAACATACAGATTTTCAAATCGCAAACCATTCGGATCTTCAATCAAACTAATAATAACATTGGTTTTGCCACAGCCTGACGGGCCAATAATTAACCCTCTTTTACTATTTCCCTCAAACAGTTTTCCATGTTTTCTAAAACCATTCACTGAACTTTCATGATCCTTAATTGTTATAGAGTATGGTTGTTTCTCAACTCTCATTTTATATATAAAACAAACTATTAATATTCAGTATTGTGATGTAACTGGTTAGTTATCACTAGGATTGCAACTATATATAATGTTTCCATCACATAATAAACGAATCATTTACAAGACAAACAGCAAAAGGAAAGGAAGTGGTTTAGTAAACTCATTAATAAATAAATTACCCTTTGAATTGCATATTCCTGGTTATAATTTTTGTGGACCTGGAACAAAATTGGAAAAACGATTGTCAAGAGGTGATAAAGGTATAAATTTATTGGATGAGGCTTGTAAAGAACACGATATTGCTTACTCACAATCAAATGATATAAAAAGAAGGCATTTAGCTGATAAAGTATTAGCTGACAAAGCTTTATCAAGGTTCAAAGCTAAAGATTCTAGTTTTGGGGAAAAAACTGCTGCACTAGGAATTACTGGTGCTATGAAAATTAAAAGAAAATTAGGTATGGGACTTCGAACGAGAAGAAAGTTCAAGCGAAAAACTCGAAAAGGACGAGGACTATCATTATCTCAGGTAATTTCAAAAGCTAGAAAAGGAATTAAGGGGAAACGTTTTAAAGACCTAAATGAAAGTATTCAAACTGCTTTAAAAGCTATTAAAAAAACTGGTAAAGTGTTACCTCCAAAGAAAAGGGTAATTCCAATCCCAAAGACTGGCGGATTTCTTCCACTTATACCTTTATTTGCTGGTTTGTCTGCTCTTGGTGCTCTTGGAGGAGGGGCTGCAGGTATTGCTAAAGCAGTAAATGATGCAAAAGCAGCCAAAGCGAAATTAGAAGAATCTAAACGACACAATCAAATGATGGAGTCCATTGCGGTAGGAAAAAAAGGAAGTGGACTTTATTTAAAACCCTATAAAACAGGATGTGGATTATACTTGAAACCTTATTCAAAAAACTGCTAAAACATATACCTCGAAAAGCACTTACAAATTACGATTTACTTAAATACGCTAAATATTTACAAATTCCCAACTTTCGTGGTATTTTTATGAGGGATAAATTACCAAAAAAGATAAAGTTAATTGAAAGTGCAATTGTCAATCTAGATAATCACAGTGGTGTTGGTACTCACTGGATAGCATATACAAAAAAAGGAAAAAACATAATATATTTTGATAGTTATGGTAATTTGCGACCCCCTTCTGAATTAATTAAATATTTTTATAGCGACCAAAATAATAATATTGTTAATTATAATTATAACAGTTATCAAAACTTTAACAAAACAAATTGTGGTCAATTGTGTCTAAAATTTCTTTATAACCATATGTAACACCTAATTTTAGTTTATTATTAAACATATTTTTAAAGTAAAATGTCATATAGTTTTGTTCTTAGCGGCAATTCCGCTATTTTAACATCAGAGTTACATCCTCCAATATATTTAGATGAAGATGTTGAATATGTTATCGGTCTTGTAAATTTCGAAACATTTAATGCAATTCCCAATATTGATGTTGGGAATAATGTATTAATTCATGATGAAAATTTAGAAATAGCCATACCCCCAGGTAGCTACGAATTAGAAGACATAACAGATTTTTTAAAAAAACACTTGGATGAGGATAAAATTAGTTTTAGTCTTTATGCAAATAATAATACTTTACGTACACATCTTAAATGTTCAGCCCCCATAACTTTTCGTGAAGGAACTATTGGTAAATTATTAGGGTTTAAAAATGGACGATTGGAAGCCAACATTGAACATATATCAGATTTTCCCGCGGAAATAATTAAAGTAAATTCAATAAATATAGACTGCAGTATTGCAGAGGGATCATATTTAAACGGGAAACCTGTTCATATAATACACCAATTTTTCCCGAGCGTTGCTCCAGGGTTCAAAATAATTGAGTCACCTCAAAACGTCATATATTTCCCAGTCACCGTTAAAGTAATTGATAAAATAGCCATTAAAATAATAGATCAGGAAGGTGATTTGGTTAATTTTAGAGAAGAAACCATAACCATCAGACTACATCTTAAAAAAGTAGATTAAAGATGGTAATATTATATAACAATAAATCTGCAAACTTTACTAGAAAATTTAATAATAAAAACATTAATAAGACAAGAAAGAAACCAACTTCCTTTAGTAGGAAATCAAACTTCCAAAGGTTAACACCTTCTAATAGAAAATTTCTTCAAAGTTTGGGTTTTAAACTTAAATAAAAATGGATTATTTAAATGTAAGAGAAAATGTATTGGTTGATGAATCAATATTAAGCTGGGAAATTCTTTCTTTCGATCCTTTTAATCCTACAAAACTCGGACCAAATGATGAAATCAGAATTGCTTTGCAACAAACAGGAAAATATCCTTTACCTTGCAAAAGTGAAATTTATGTGGAATTGCAAGTAACTAAAGAAGATGATTCCCCTTTAGCTAATACTGTTTTAATTAATAATGCTCCGGCATTTTTATTTAAAGAATTACGCTATATTTTAAATGGTGTTACTATTGACTCCGTTCGGGATATTGGTATAACTTCAACTCTTAAGGGATATATTTCATTTAATCAAAATGAAAGTGCTAAATTGGAAAATGCCGGTTGGTATCCGAAAACAAAATCTAAAGAAAAAATTATGACTGATGACAAAGGTAATGTTTCATTATGTATACCATTAAAGATGTATTCAGGATTTTTTGAAGATTATAATAAGATTATTCTTAATTCACAACAAGAACTTATTCTAATAAGAAGTAATGATGATACAAATGCATTATTATCCAGTAATGAAGATGAAAAACCCAAAGTTAAAATTACCAAGTTGTGTTGGAGAGTTCCTCATCTTACTGTAGCGATTCCGCAAGAATTAGCACTTACCAAAATTATTGACAAAAATAGTGATATACTAATAACCTTCCGAAGCTGGGAATTAGTTGAATATCCAGAGTTATTGGAAACTACGAGGCACAACTGGCCCGTAAAAACATCTACAAAAGTCGAAACGCCACGTCATGTTCTAATTGCTTTTCAGAAAAATAGACGTGGTAATCTAAAAATGGATATGAGTAAATTTGATCATTGTAATTTAAGAAATATGAATGTCTTTTTAAATTCAGAAAGATATCCTTACAATGATCTTCAACTTGACTTTGAAAATAATAAATTTGCTACTCTGTATGAAATGTTTACAGACTTTCGTCAAGGGTATTATAACTCTCCAGTGGAACCAATTTTTAATCCGAAAGAATTTAAAGAAAATGCTCCTATAGTTTACATTAATTGTTCACATCAAAGAGATTTACTACAAACAGGTCCAGTAACCATGAGAATTGAATTTGAAACCAAGGAAAAAATTCCCCCTAAAACAGCGGCATATTGTGTTATAATTCATGATAAAGTTTTCAGTTACAATCCATTAACAAAAATTGTGAAACAGTTGTAATACAATTTCCTTAAGATAAAATACTCTTTTTAAACAAACCGCTACTTACGCTTAAGAGCGCACGCGTCAATTTTGATATTTATTAACGTAGCCAAACCAGAATTCTTCATTTATATAATGTCTTACGAGATTTCAGTTCGAGTATTAGATTTTCAACTTCAGTTGCAGAAATTAAAAAAACAAATAAGTGAATATCAATTAAAAGTAGAAATGATCAAGAAATTCAAATATTTGAAAATATGAAACTTATTCTAGATCTTCAAGGATTCAAAATTGAAAATAATAAATTTATTGTAAAGGAATTAGCAGCGTACGATGGGCAAAAGACAAGTCATTTTATTTTCAAAGCTCCATTTCCGATGGGTCATTTACCATCCTATTTACACAAACAAGCTCTGTGGTTAATAAAAAATTACCATTGCATTGAATGGTGTGAAGGATTTACACCATTACACAAATGTGGAGATATCATAAGAGATTTAAGCGCTAAGGTGGACTATGTTTATGTAAAAGGGGAAGAAAAGGCAGATTTCGTAAAGAAGTATTCCATGAAACCAGTTATCGAGATTGATGAACAACCCACCCTAAAGAAAATGGATCCTTGCTGCTTTTATCATCAAAAAATACCATGTGTATGTGCATTATCAAATGTTTATTACCTTTACAACAATTTTTTTATGTAATAAAAGACTTGATTACAAATTATGTGTTTTATTTTCTAACATTGTTTTAATACATGAAATATTATTATTTAATCCTAGTTCTTGAAGTTTACATATTAAAATATCTATATTTTTATTTTTTAAATATTCGCTACAACATTTAGCTGCTAGTAAACATAATTCCGCATGTTCCATATAATTTAAAAACAATATAATATTCTGCGCTTCACTTTCTTGACCTTCATATGCATAAAACTCGGAACAGGCTGCGGACATCAAAAACTCTTCATACATTTCTCTTATTAATAATTCCATAATAAATCCTACACTAAAACCTCCCTGTTTCTCAATATCTCTTTATCTCTCTCTTCCTCTTCCACGATTTCTTTTAATATATCAGGATCTTTTATATAATCCTTCAATATCCTTAAAAAGTAACTGAATCCTATTTTCTTTATTTCATGAAAGAACTTCGGCAAATTTTGGGTTTTTCTATAATTTAAACAGGCTTCTGCAGCTAATTGGTATTGGAAGGCAGTCTCATAATATACCTGTGCCCACTCGGGGTGTGTTTTCCTTAGCATTGCATTCTTTAATTCGGAATTTTGAAGTTTAGTAAACTGTTTACCTAATTTGATTATTTCATTTTGCAAATCACTGTTCATAACTACCACTTATTTTTAATTTAACACTGTTCTTTATTAGTGGTGAATCTTCTATATAAGCTTAAGACTAGTTGTAAATGAATGTAGCTCGCTCAGATTCAGTCCTTTAAAATACCAGCTCCCCTCCAACTGCTACCAGCTCCCCTCCAACTACTGTGGTGGTTAGGAAGGAGGTAGGAGGTGGAGCAAAAAGAGGCGGAGTTTATGAAACCAATCGGAATAGGGGGCGAACTTGGGCAGCCAATCAGAAACAAGGTCATTCTTGGCTGACCAATCAAAAAAGTGGTGGGGGGGTCAACTAGGAGCCCCCTATTCCCACTACTTCTATATCTGAGTATTCGCTCTCAATCCTCTTTTTGACTAGTTTCCCATACACTCTCGAGATTGTGCAGAAAACCACAATTCCTCGATAGTTATCACAGGCGTCTTTACTTCCTTTTTTGTGTATAGTGGTAATATCGGATGTTTTCCACTTTTCGGGTATCTTTTCTCCGTTTATACATTTTTGGTAGAGGTTTGTCAATTGTCTGTATATCTATCTATTGTTTATTAACAATTGAAAAAACAGCCATTTTAGCAGGTGTTCTACAATAACTAACAAACAAATTATCCAATTTGGATGAGCTTTAGCTCATTTTATAGATATTTTCAAAGCATATAACTACTGTTTGAAACTTTTTTACTGACAAATAATAGCTTTTCCTAGAACTGGAAAAAAACCTTTTTTTCACATGTTAATTGTTAAATAAAAAAATTTCCCCAAAAAAAATTAGACATAAGATACTACTATTATCATTTTGAAGGTTTTTACGTCATCATAAGTCTACTAATTACTAATTCCGCTAGCCTAAATCATTTAAATTTTTATATAAAATTGAAATTTTTCAAGTCAGCGCCAAATTAACAACTGATAAAATGTGATTAATATAAAAAGATTAAGAAATATTTCATTTCTAATTGATTTCTTGCTGTAGCTTGTATGTATCTCGTGTTAAAGCCCAAACGGTGTCTATCTTTAAAAGCTTAGTAATTATAACGGTGTTTAGTTGCCATGCATCCAAAAAAAAAGTTCCTCATAAATATAACTAGGATTGTTCATTTCGATTTTCGGTCTTCCTCTCGGAGTACCAAAAAATAAGTTATTTCTAAAATTAAACCAACATTTATATTTGTTTTATAATTTTTAACATGTTTTGTTATCTAAAATTTAATAATTCTACAAATTATCCCGTTTATATTTTTATAAAATTATGAAGGTTAACCCGCTTATTTACTCCAGATGCAGTAATAGTAGTAAAATACTAAAAGATTAAGTGGTTTTCTCTACTTATATTTATCCATAATAATGAAAGAGATAAATTTGCTTTACAAGGCCGTAACAAGAAGAAACACGAAAAATAGCTGATTTCTTTGAGAAGAATTTCAATACATAACCTCACCTCAGATTAACGGAGCTTTTACTGGGTTGTTCTATAGTAACGGCTATAAAATATTTTTAGAATTTTATTATATTAAGCAATAAAAATAAGTCTAACTTTGTATAAGATTGTCTATTCCAAAAATTTGTAGTTTTTAAAATATTGGCAATTCAAAATTTTTCTATTGTAAAAATACTATACGACTTTTAAGTTTTGTTATTAGTTGGCCACGACGGCGAGGCGTGGCAAAAATAAAACAATCGAACCCTACAGAATTGTCACTATTTCTTGCCATTTGACATTCATTAATAATAATCATGCTGAGGCGATTAACTTAAGATGAGGAGGCGAGATCAAGATTCATAAGAAGTAAACTGTCAACCTTTCCTCAACTGTCCCAAAGAAAAGAAACGCAAGTATATGAGACGTCATTGCTTCTATATAAAGTTTTACTGCGGATTGTGGTATAAATTAAAAATCGTAAACTTAGGCTTTCTAAAGTTTTAATCCTTCAAAATTTTACTCTTTGTGAATTGTTAAACAGTTATATTTTCACAAGTTATTTTTTCTTAAAAAACCTAATCTTCTTAATGTGTAAAATGGTATTAGAGAGAGGGGATTATAGCGATATGAACATTACACAAACTTACTCGGTTTTTCAGGAAAATGTGGTTGAGTTTCCGTCCATTTCCTTAATATATCGATATCTTCATACAAATTTTCTTTGGTTTTATTAAATTCCTTGAACATTTGTTTGTAGACTTCGTCTTCGTTGAGTTCTCGCAAATTTAGAGTCATCTTTCTTTTACGACTGTCACCTATAATATAAGTGCTCAAAAATTAAAACACATGATGTTGGGGTTGCGTAGCAGTTCTTAGTTTTTTTTTTCTGATATTTCATTTACTGGGAGAGTCTGCTTGCCAAGTTTTTATTATAAACTAGCGACCCGCCCCGGCTTCGCACGGGTGCAATGCTGATACTAAATACACTACAGAAAAACTGTGATTATTTATTTTATTTTTACAACAATTATTACATTGGCCTCCGACGCGCTATTTATAGGCACGCTGCCGCCGCCCCGGTCGGCCAGTACCGCCGCAAGCGCTACTTCCCGCAATTTTAAATCTGTAATATCTTCGAAAATATTCATTTAAATCTTGTGCTGTAAAGGACCATATAGATCTATATTAAATCAACAATGTATTTAAGCTATTTAATTGGATAAGGATTAATGCTGTATTGGTTAAAATCGCTTCAAAATTTGCCATTATTTGTCGTAAAAAGTAAATGACAAAAAAATGTTATTGTGGGATATCCATGAGAGATAGACATATACCATCGCGGAGTTTTCTGTAGACCTTTTCAATGTGTACAAATAATTAGTACATTATTTTGAT
The DNA here is from genome assembly GCA_034092305.1 of Diaprepes abbreviatus. NCBI lineage: Eukaryota > Metazoa > Arthropoda > Insecta > Coleoptera > Curculionidae > Diaprepes > Diaprepes abbreviatus. Next base: position 16,526 of record JASJET010000344.1, on the reverse strand, counting down.
AAATCTCGTAGGGTTCAGCCTGCGTTTGCAATGTAAGCGGAAAAAAATATGATAATTAACGACATCACATTAGAAATCTCAAAAATAACAGTATTTCTCCGCTATTTAATGGATGTTATTATACATATAAACCTTCCTCTTGAATCACTCTATCTATTGAAAAAAACCGCATCAAAATCCGGTGCGTAGTTTTAAAGATTTAAGCATACAAAGGGACATAGAGACAGAGAAAGCGACTTTGTTTTATACTATGTAGTGATTCTACTGTTTTTATATGACGTATTATATATTATTATTATTATATTTTTATGTAATTAGCTGATAGAAATTTTCGTAAAAATTTTGTTAATAAACAATTAAGTAATAATAATATAAAGGGAACTAGTCTAAATAGTAGAAATTTGTTAAAGGCGCTCAACACGTACGCATGCTCTGCACTTAGCTACTCTTTTGGAATAGTAAAATGGCGCAGGACCGACATCGAAGGCCTGCAAAGAAAAATAAGAACACTCCTAACAAAAGCGCACAAACACCACCCTCAGAGTGCTATTGAACGTACAATGCTTCCAAGACACCAAGGAGGAAGAGGATTGGTGGATATTGGTAAACAGCTCGACCAACAAATAAAAAACTTACGTTCATATTTCCACAGGTTAGCGGCCTCTTCCACGCTACATCGAGCAATATGCGAGGCAGACGATTCGACGCCGCTACAGCTGAGGGAACGGGATATTGCTTCTCACCACCGAACAGACCAAGAGAAGTTACAAGCCTGGCTATGGAAGCCACTTCATGGACGGCATCCAAATGAGGTCAACCAGGACAATGTCGACAACTTAGCGTCGAACTACTGGTTGATTTCAGGACAGATGTTTTCGGAAACGGAGGGCTTCTTGTTAGCTATTCAAGACCAGGTTATTCCGACGAAGAACTATCGGAAATTCATTATCAGAGATTCCTCAATAGAAAGTGACCAATGTAGATATGGCTGTCGAAAATCAGAGACGATCTAGCACATAACTGGAGGATGCCAAGCGTTTGCCGCAACCGAGTATAAGGAAAGACACGATTCAGCCGCTAAGATACTCCATCAAGAGTTAGCAGATAAGGTAAAACTATTGCAGGTAGGAAAGGTACCTTACTACAAATATAATCCAGAGCCTATTCTTGAAAACAACGAGTTCAAGTTATACTGGGATCGAACGGTCCTAACAGATCAAACAGTTGCTCATAACAGGCCAGACATTATACTAACAGATAAAATTTCTAGGCGAACTACACTAATCGACATCGCTGTACCGAACAACAACAACCTAGGGTCAAAATACAACGAGAAGATCGCCAAATACAGAGATCTGGAGGTGCAAATCGGCAGACAGTGGGCAATGAACAGCGTCCACACGATTCCTATAATAATATCAACAACTGGAGTGATACCAAAGAACCTCCTGCAGAACATCAAGGGACTGGGCCTTAGTGAACATCTGTATAAACCGATTCAGAAAGCGGTTCTCCTTGCAACCGCGCGAACCATCCGAAAGTTTGTAGGAAGTGCAGAAGACCACGCCACCTAGGACCCGATAACATGGAAAGGGTCCCCACAGAGCTTCATACTTTTGGTGTCTTTGCATACCTGGTATGAGTGAATAATCCCTGGAGGGAGTGCGAAGCCGTTTGGCTTGTAAATCATATAAAGGGAAAAATAACTGTATAATATGAAATATATAGTTGAATATTTGTATTATTTTCCCTATAATTCTCTGTAAAAATTATGTTAATAAATTATTAAATAATAACAATATAAAGGAAAAAAAACAGTATAATATGTAATATATAATTAAATATTTTTCTGATTTATAATATTTTGTAAAAATTTTGTTATTTAACTGTTAGATAATAATAATATAATGAATGAAAACAGTAGAATATATAATATATAATTGAATATATTTCTGATTTATAATATTTTGTAAAAATTTTGTTATTTAACTGTTAGATAATAATAATATAATGAATGAAAACAGTAGAATATGTAATATATAATTGAATATTTGTATGATTTCCCCTATAATTTTTTGTAAAAATTTTGCTAATAAACAAATTAATAAAACTAAGCAAATTGTTACTATTATATAAATTAATAAAACAATATCAATATTATAAATATTACTGATGCATAAATTTCCTTGAAGCGCCAATGAATAATGCGCCTGAACTATGACAACCCGCCGACAGCTGCCTGCAGCAGCTATTTTCGATTAGATTCGGCCCAATTTTCGAAGGTTCACAGATCATATGGAAGTGTATTTCTTGGATCCAAAAAATTCACAAGTAAAGTACAAGTATTAAAAAGCATCTTCTGGAAATTTGAGCCCTTAATATTCATTTGCCACGCTATTATGAATTTTTGAAAAAAAAAAACGGTTTTTTCAAAAATTAAAATTTTTTTGTTTGAGATCAGAAATGATACATCTAAATCCAATGCACGCATAAAAAAAATTTTATCTCCATCCGGTGAAAAGTTATAGCAATTTTTTTGGTGCAAAAATTGGTTTTTGCAGAATTTCTCGGCATACGATTGATGTTTTGCACTTGCATTATTTAATGTGTAAATTACGTAGAATAAATCTTACCACTGTGTACTAATAAATGAACAAAATCTTGTAGAAAACCGAGGAGAACTAAACTGGGAAAAATTTATATAGATATTAAACTGGTTAAAATAAAAATGGGAAGCTTCTTACCTATAATATAACTCTTTCTTTTATATATTCACTCAAAATTCACTCTGGTCATTCAGAAACCTTACTCCTTGGTAGTTATGAAGAGACACTAATCTTTCCTATGACTTGCCTTTCACAAACACAAGAAAAAAAGTAAAAGTAAAGTCGAAAATTACAAGGTGACCTGATTTTAATTAAATCGACTTAAAAGTTAGTTTTTTGAGCTCTTTTTCCAATATTTCTTAGTCTAATTAACAGCATTACGTATTATGATGTAATTCTGCAATAAAAATTTATAAATATTTAAATCATTAGCTTACAAAAACTAAAATATGGTTGTCGGATTGCATTGTCTTTGTTCTTGTTAATTTTTACTGCGTTTCGGTTAGGTTGTATATCTAATTGTTATCAAATATAAACTGAATGTTTTGTCTTAAGACTACGCGCTTATATAGGAACTGTGTCCACTGAAGCGCATAATTTCGCTTCACTGTACACAACTCAATGATTTGGTGTTACAAATTAGTGGTTGCCAAAGATTAGGTATCTCAACACTTGGTTTATTGATAATGCTATTATTATTTTTAATGAGAGCTGCTTCTATAAATTTTCCTTTTTTCATGCTGGGTTCCATATATATTGCCGCAGCTTCAGACCATTTTCTTCCAGTGGTCGATTGGTTTCTTCCATGTCAATTTCACTACACTCACATGGAACTTTGTAAACACATTCTTTCTTACCAATCTTTAACACTGTCTACAACCTTCAAACAAGCGTTAGAAACCCAGTACGGACCCGATATCAGCGACAAAACCAAAGCCTACGAGAAAATTAGGATCGAACTTGCCAAGGAGGAAGCCCACTCTTCAGTTTTACTACAAGCTCGAAACAGCAACGTCATTCCTATTGGTTTCATATTAAAATCACCAATACCAGGTAATAGGGCACACCGTATTCTGAACAACGCTAGTAAAGCACCATTACGAACCCAAGTTAATTATCACCGATGGCGGAAAGCCCTTTTTATGGATGAAGCTACACAACGCTGTGAAGAAACCAAAGCCGAAACCCTGTCAGATAATCATGATAACATATATAATAAGTTGAATGACAATATGACAAGGAAACACCGGAATAAACTGGAGAAACTAAAATCACAACAACAACCTCCTCTACCTGAAATAACTTCAAGAAAAACCATCATAAACTTATTTTCAAATATATATATATATATATATATATATATATATATATATATATATATATATATATATATATATATATATATATATATATATATATATATATATAAATTTTTTCTTATTTTTTTTTTCTTGGATTTTTCTATTTGTATATTTTTTAAAGTTTTTTGATTTTCTTGGGTGTAAAATCCGTTTTATTAATAAAACTGCATATGTTTTACTTGTTATGCATATCTATTGACGTTTCGGTCACACTTGACCTTCTTCAGAATGATTTTTTATAACTATAATAGAAAAAAAAAATTTTTGCTATATTATAACATAAAATTAATAAGTTAAATTTAAAAATCATAGTGAAGATATTCTCAATAAATTTAATGCCTACCACCAAAAATTACAATTTACCATAGGAAAAGAAGAAAAAAATAAAATCAATTTTTTAGACCTCACAATTTACCACCAAAATAATGTCATTAAAACTCAGTGGTATACAAAAGAAACATGGTCTTCTACATATTTGCATTATAATTCTCAACATCCTCTATCCCAAAAAAAATCGGTAGTAATCGGAATTGCAGACCGAGCCATAAAATTATCCGATCCAGAATACCGCAACGAAGCAATTCAAAAAGCAAAGGAAGCCTGATTACTAAACAGTTATCCCCCTAAAATTATAAACAATACCTTCAAAAAAAGAATACACAAATTTTACAATAACAACAACCAAAACTCTCAACACCAAAAAACAAAACAACAAAACCAATATGTTTCCATACCATATATACCACAACTCTCAGAAAAGCTTCAAAATGTCCTCAAAAACCATAATATAATTGTTAGTCACAAAGGACACAATCTATTAAAAAAAAACTTTAGTAACTTAAAATGCAAAATACCTAAAGACAAAAAAACACACGTAGTATATGAGATCCCATGTAAAAATTGTGACGGAGTTTACATCGGCCAAACCAGTCAACATCTTAAAAACAGGATTAATGGACACAAATACGACAAACATAATAAGACCGCATTAACAAACCACAGTACAGAAAAGCAACACACTTTTGATTTTGAAAATGTAAAAATTCTCAAAACAGAAAACAATAAAAAAAAGCCTGAATTTTATGAAATGATCGCAATTCAAAAAAATAAGAAATCTATAAATACAAAAGCTGATACAAAACACCTAAGTAAAATATATTACAATATCCTAAAATAACCCCCCAAATAAATTAAATATACATAAAATGATCTCAAAAATAAATCACTCCAAAAATAAGAAAAAAATATTAGTCAGGCAAGGACCCTTAAGGCGAAAAAAAATCCAAACCCTTGACCACCGGAACCCATAAAATAAAATTCAGTTTAAATAAAGATGCGACACAAAAAGCAAGGTTTTTGTAGTATCTCGTCAAAAAGTGAACCATGTGTTAACAATATGTAGTCTAAGTGGTGATCCTCGGCAAAAACTTATATAAGGTATGTTTTAAATTTAACTTATTAATTTTATGTTATAATATAGCAAAAAATTTTTTTTTCTACTATAGTTATAAAAAATCATTCTGAAGAAGGTCAAGTGTGACCGAAACGTCAATAGATATGCATAACAAATAAAACATATGCAGTTTTATTAATAAAATGGATTTTACACCCAAGAAAATCAAAAAACTTTAATATATATATATATATATATATATATATATATATATATATATATATATATATATATATATATATATTGCATTGATTTTACTGTTGTCGTATCTTTAATTCACGACTTCGCAAAGTGCCCGTAAAAAAAATTAATTAAATTGAATTATTTAGTGTTGGAGAAATAAAAATTATTGACAGCGCACACACACACACACACACACACACACACACACACACACATACACACACACACACACACACACACACACCATCACACACACACACAGGCACATACACACATACACACAGAATCGAATCCCCCTGAACTTTACTATCAATAACACTAGTCAAGAAGAAAGAAGGAAAGCTTGCACCACTTTGGTCAAGTTGAAAATTATGGTTCTTGGGTTTAGACCATGTCAAATTGCGATTATTATCCGATGTTTCGTCTACGATTACATAAGGCATCTTCAGGAATCTTTACTCCACAAGACTAGAATACTGACATAAATACACATTCAGTAGCTGGATCAATATTGTAATTCTGTATTTAATCTGTATCATAGAAAAGTAACTACCCAAGATTACCAATGATACATGCATCAAAACATTGAGCTTCAAATATCTCGAAAACTCTTGGGTTTATCAATTTAAAACAAGATAGTTGTATATACCCGACAAGTTTATTGTACAGCCTGTATACATAATCCCCCATTTGTCGCAACTAAAGGCATATTTTATTTTACGTTCCAGAACAAACCACATAAATGGGGTATATTTACAATAAATTAAAAATGAATAACCAGAGAGACGTGCTCTCGGAGAAAACGTGCAGTTTAACAGTTAATATTTAGTAGGTCCAATTATATTTGGTTGGACAAATATGGATGTTTGTACGTGCTGTTATACATTAAAATAGCTGTATATGCCTTAACAAAAACATGGATATTTTTTATTAAAATGTTACGCATACAATCTGCATGTTTTGTTGTTTGATCTTGAACATACAGGATTAGACACACATATATACATTTCGTGAGTATCCTACGCGAAATATATACAGGTCATCCACTAAGAGAATACCCATACGTTATCAATCTACGAATATATCAAAGACAGTTGTGACATATGTTCATCTTAATATGTATATAAATAAAAATAGGATTGAAAATAAAACATTATTCTTCTAATTCAAGCCACACGTCGCAGAAAATCTAATATTATGGGTAGAGCAAGATAGAAAGAGGTAACCGAGTCATTTCATTCTATGACTTTGTTTTGACTTCAGTCAAAACATTATTTTATCGACAGTCATCCTTCAAAGTATTAAATAAATTGTGTGTTTGAGAAAATTTAATCATTTAAGTGAATTTAAAACAAAAGATTGTTTTATATAAAAGCTATTAATTATTGTGCTATTTTTTACCCTTAAAAATCTATTTTCTAAAACAGTGTGTTCAAATGAGTTGCAGTGGCAGTGGCAGTGGCAGTGGCAGTGGCAGTGGCAGTGGCAGTGGCAGTGGCAGTGGCAGTTGCAGTGGCAGTTGAAGTGGCAGTTGCAGTGTCAGTGGCAATGGCAGAGTCAGTGGCAGTGGCAGTGGCAGTGGCAGTGGCAGTTATAGTGGCATTTAGAGTGGCATTTAGAGTGGCAGTGGCAGTGGCAGTTGCAGTTGCAGTTGCAGTTGCAGTTGCAGTTGCTTTGTCAGCGAGAGTTTAATAATTATTCTGATCGAAGAAAACTCAGTAAATATACTGTAATGGAACAAATATTAATTATTATATACTGTATAACGTAAAGTATAGTCTGCTAAAATGAGTAATTAAATAATTACTCTGTGGATAGATTTTATCCGTGAGAACAGCATAGTATATATTTTTCAATTACCACCCAAGAAAGTCTAAAGGAAAAATAAATCAATTATCGTATTTAAGCATAATCTCAACTTTATTATCTTTGAGTTTTTTAAATGTTTTCTTAAAAATATATAAACTCAGTCAATTTATGTCTACATAAACGAAAAAAAGATCCTCTTTCAAGATTTATAAATAAATCTGTCGAAGAAATCCTACCCTGGCTATGTAATTTAAAACGAAAAGATGAGGGTCGTGGGAGGTCATAACACGTGGTACCGTTAAAATGTATTAAAATATTATTGAACAATTTTCCCGTTAGTAAGAAACAAAAGAATAATCTAATAAACTCACTATAATATAATATATTGTTTGTTAACATCTAAAAAGAATTCGTATAGTTGTATTTTTTTTTTACATTCACAAGAACAACGATTTTCAATTTGACCAAAGTCGTAAAAGCTTCAGTTCGTGAGCCAGAACGTTAATAAATATTCATGCAGATTAATTTGTAGACATGCCGGATGGAAGTATTCGGTTGTTCTGAGACACTGACACTTACTGTCGCGGTATTTTCAATCAATCTTAAAGAGAATGAAGAATAGCATTCCTCACATTTTTCAGTGAAGATGTCTCTCATATTGTTGTTTTGGCATATCGGAGGGTTTTGTAGTCATTAAAAAAAAACATAGCATATGTAAAATTAGTATATTTTTTCAAATTGTTACAAATACTACAGCACTTCAATTTAAACTGTGATTTCCGTGAAATACTATTTTATACCTACTATAATTGCTAGAGATTTTATGTAATGCTCTCTAAGTTCACTAATAATAGACAAAATTATTACAAATGTAAAAATAATTCAATTAACACTGCGACCATAATAAAACCCTATTTTATATCTACAATAATTATTTTTTCTATCCTACTCTTCAAGATTCCTATTAATCTACATTAACTTTCTTAAAATTTCCATAATACCCCAAAACATCATCATTCACCAACTTCTCAGGCCGGAGTGATTCATCTACTCGTAGATTTCGTAACACTTCAAATCTGTCTTTCACCCTGTCGTAATCTTTTAATAAACATTCTGAAAAATTGGGAAGTATTATAGGCTATTACTATGTCGAATAAGGAGGGGTAAAACGCACTAAAATATTAAAGTGTTTTCTCATTGTTTCATATGATCAAATGAAGTCCAAATATGACAAAATCACTAAGTGTTACCAAATTAATGCGTGTGTTTTTTGAGATTAAGGTAGATTTGTCCCCTTTTCGGTTTTTTAAGTTTTACTTGAAAACTATGCATTTTTCGTAGCTACAAAAAAGTAATGGCTAATGAAATTTCTAATACTCATGAAGTCCAAAAAATTATTTTTCAAAAAAATACACTCCAAAAAACAAGATAAAAAGAGCAAAAAGGAATGAATTTTTTTAAAATTTTTCCTCCACTACTTTTTTCCAAGTTAAGCTATATGTAGGCATTGCATTCGAGAAAATGAAAGTTGACATTACATCCGTTCAAAAGAGCACATGCAGAATAGTAAAAAGTTGAAAATTTTGAGAGGCCATTTCTCGGTAAATATTCCTCGTACAGACTTCGTCTGGGGTCATTTTAACAGGGAGAATGTTAGCTTTTCTTGGAGGGAGTAATGTTTTTACCTAAATTCACTTACCAAATAGTTGTGGGATGAAATCTGAAAAAAAAGTAAAACGTAGCTTATATCGAAAAAAGTAGCAGGGTTTGTGGTGTTATATTTCAGTTACATTTCATCGTATAGATTTCTGAAGAAGCACGTTTTACCAGACGTGACGTTCGTTTTCCCTTTCATGAAGCAATGTTAACTTCACTTGGAAAAAGTAACCGACTTCTAAAAGATTGAGGTTCTCAATTCGTCGACTATATATTTTTTTTTATGTATGTACACCGATTACTCCGGAACGGCGGCACTGATTTGAACGAAATTTTTTATGTTATATTCAGGAAATTGCTGCGGTGGTTCCATATTTTTTTGGGCGAAATTGTTGCAGTAAAATCCAAGATGGCGCTGACAATATGGCGGCCAAAAAAATTAATTTTGTTGGATTTTCTCCAAAATTAGTATGGGGAAATTTTCGGGGTTATACCCAAGGAATCTAAAATTATTTTTAAAAAATTCAATATGGCTGGTCCAATATGGCGGACAAGAAAGTTTAATTTTGTCCGATTTTCTCCAAAATTGGTGTGGGAGAGTTTTCGGGGTCGTACATAACGAATCTGACAATATTTTTAAAAATTCGATATCGCGTGTCCAATATGGGGGATAAATAATAAATTTTGTCCGATTTTTTTCAAAATTGATATGAGAGAGTTTTTGGGATCGCACATTACGGATCTGGCATTATTTAAAAAAAATTAAATATGGCGGATTCAAGATGGCGGATTAAAGTTCTACATGTCTTGATTTTATCTAAAATCAGTATTGGGGGATTTTTGTTAGTGTTAATTACGAATTTAAAATATTTTTTGAAGAATTCAATCTGACGAATTCAACATGGCATCCTAAAAATTTTATATTTTTCAATTTTCTCCAAAACTAATATAGGAGATTCTTGAGGGTGTAAGTTACGAATTTAATAGTATTTTTTCAGGGTGTAAATTGCGAATAAAAAATTATTTTAAAAAAATCTAATATGTCAGAGGCAATATGACGGTCTAGAAATTTTGAATTTCTGGATTTCATCTAAAACTGGTGCTAGGGGGCTTTGATAGCATTAGATTTAGATTACATTAAGATGTTAAAATTATTTTTTTGAAATTCAATATGACGGATCCAATAGAGTGAGTTGAAAATTTTACCTTATTCGCATTTTGTCAAATTTGGTATTAGGGTGATTTCGGGGTCTTGTATTACGAATATGAAGTTAATTTTTTACAATATTAGATATGTGCAGTGTAAAATATATCGATCTAAGAAATTTACGTCTCAAGTTCTTTAGATATCGATATTGGAAGATTTTGGGGCCTATATTACCAATCTAAAATTAATTTAAAATTTAAGATAGTGGATTTACTATGACAGACTAAATATTTGTTTGATACAATTTCACCGGTATTTGTAGAACTCTAAGAATCAAAGAACTTTTAGTGGTTCATTTTTGGAAGATTACAACTTTGGATAAAATGGGTAATTTTGCCACCTTGGAGTCATTGCGAGGTACACTAATCTCGTTTAGTACTCAATTTATGGATATCATAATGAACTCAAAACTAAAAATCGAAAAATAAAATTGAACCGACTTCTAAAAGTGCGCTAAAAAGGTAAAAATAACTATAAATTTCTAGATGAGATTGAAATTCTTGAAGTCGGCACCAAATTATTTCTAAATAAAACAAATAACTACTAATATATACAAATTATGGTAAAAAAAACAATTACAAATAAAGTATTGTTAATCTGTTTATGTGAATCCCATTTTGTCAGATATTAGTTTGGTGCCGACTTCAAAAATTTCAATTTTATATAGAAATTTTTAGTTATTTTTCACTTTTTAGCGCACTTTTAGAAGTCGATTCAATTTTTTTTATTAAAATTTTATTAAATTTTGTTTTTAGAGTGTATTTTTTTGGAAAATGATTTTTTGGACTTCATGAAGCATTATTTCGATTGGAAATTTCATAACCTACAATTTTTCTGTAGATATATAATTACGAAAAATGAATAATTTTCAAGTAAAATGTAAAAAACTGAAAAGGGAACAAACCTAACTTAATCTCAAAAATGCATCGCTTAATTTGGTGGCAAATTTTAATTTCACATACCATTTAACTCTTCTAGTGATCTTTCTTCACCTCCAATGTCTTTGGGCATCACGGATTTGCCAAAAACTTCAAGCAAAATATCTGCGTTACTGTGAACTGTGAGCTAAAATAAAAACAAATACGGGGTATCTGAAAATTACATCAAAGCCAAGATTCTGTAACAAAAACAAGGAAGAGATTCGCTTTTATTCCTAATAATAGTCAACTTTCCTATTCTGTAAGTCAGATTGGTTGTAATCTGTGTAACCGAATAACACCCGAACGAAATTTACATGTATCTTTGGCATTTATCTTTGTCTTTGACACCGTGCAAAGTTTTTTCCTTTTCTAACATCGATGTGTCAATTGTTTTAAACATAACCTTAAAATTGAACCTTTTCTTTTTATTGGTTTCATGTATAGTTCGGGTGTAAAGATGAGTTTGGTCGCCACTTTTGGGCTCCCTCAATATTTTCATGATTTTTATGTTTTTCAGCCCAGAGAATCGATTTTTCGAGCATACAAATCCCAGTCAGTTTTTTTGTTATTCACAATTATTTAAAACGTCTATAAACAATTATTTTGGCTATTTATCTGTGCTTTGCTCAGCCATATCGATTGTAATCTTTGTCAGAAGTTCCCTGAATTTTCAATTTTTAAAAATATTAATTAGAAAAAAGTTATGCACAAATTAGTTTATAAATATTGCAAAATAGAATTACACTCTAACTAAATTGATTATAACTCGGCTTCTAGAAGTCCAATAGAGGCCTGTATATGCTTAAATTGAAGAAAATTGTTTTTAGCATTTAATTCTCTCTAAATACTCCAGATTTGTACTCGCTTATCCTTGGACTACAACGATATATAGCCCCAGACTATCACTGTTATATATATATTTACACTCTTGACATTGTTTTCATCAAATGGGGGACCTGAGTCCCACCAAAATCCAAATCCATTATCTTTAATTTAACTTATCCTAAATTGTTAAGATATATTTGTAAAAGATCGGATTATTATGTATTAGTGATGTCTGCTTAGGAAAGAAGTAGAGATTGTTACTTACACAGAGGGATTTATGGGATATCTCAAGGGAAGATCGTATAACTTTTGAAATGCATGCTTTCGATGGCTAGAGAAAGTCAAGTTAGATTATGTTTTGTGTTGATAATTGAAGTTTGAACATATTTTGGGAAAATAGAACGAAAAATACACGTTCTTGGAATGGATGGTATGTAGATGAAAATTCAACAATATTGAATAGGAACATTCAAAAAGAAAATAATCCTTTCCTTTTTCCCTTCCTTATTTTCCTCTTCCTTATTTCCGTTACAGAATATCGGCCCAAGAAACTTTTACATATAGAAGTAATATGTAGACATGTAAAAAACCTCAAAATTTCAACTCTTTCAATTCTATTTAATTTATTGCTGTATGTGTAAATTTGCATATTTGGTATGAGGACCAAATCATATAAATTATTTTCCGAATTTGCCACGCTACTTAAAAACCACAGTTCATTTCGTCAATACTTTTTTTTATATGTTGTTTTGAAGATAGTATAAATTTGTCTACGTACAGGGTGAGTCAACGATTGGATGAAGTAAGTTTGTGCCTTTTCGGTGAAATTAACAAAGAAACTATATTTATTGTTTGATACAGTTTATTTTTACGCAGATTTTAAAAATATTTACGACTCTACAGAGTGAGCCAAAAAACTAGGACAGCATAAAATTGTATTTTTTTAAATAGAACACCCTATATACGAATCGTATTTTCGATTTAGCTTATAATTTTAAATCTTTTTTATTAAGGGTTTACTATCACAAAACTTTATAGTTTCTGAGATAATTAAGTTTAAAGAAAAAAAGTCACATTTTTCAAGCATCAATTCAATCCTAAATAACGTTTTCAATTTTGTGACAAATATATTCAAATTTGGAATTTAGCAAGGCCAAGGACAAGTTAACATAATTTTTACCTAATATTTGCAATAAAAGCTACAGGGTGTTGAACACATCGGCTCAAATTTAAACAAGTTTAAATGAATAAATATCTTTTTTTTTAAATGGTACACCCTGTATATTTTCATGTTATTTAATAGAGTAATAAAAACCCTAAAAGTTTTGTTCAATATATCCTATACCTATTTATAATAGTTTTTGAGATATTTCAGTTTCTCTTATTTTCCATACTTTTTTACAGAAATAGTCTTCATTATCATAGTAACCATGGCAAAAACAATGTAAAAGAACATTTTTCTGTCTGTCAAATTTATAACCGCAATCGCTTCTTTTGGTTTTTATGTAGTGCAGTTTGGTTTTTTTTTTGCATTCATCTTATATTGTAAAATGAATTTTCCAAAGCATGAGTTAATAGATATGATTTATACAATAGGAGAGGCTCAAAAAAATGGCCTTCTTGCTCAAAGAATTTACAAAATGAAGTATCCTGATCGACGCCAGCCTAATTCCCATACTTTTCAAAAACTTAATGCAAAGATTTGATTCTTCTGGTACTGTTGATTATCCAAAACGTAAAGTGGTCAACAAACCAGTAACTAATGAAGAAAAAGAACTACAAGTATTGTTAAATGTTCAGGAAAATCCTTATATTGGTAGCCGTCAGTTAGCAACATTATGAGAAACATCACAATCCACACCGCTAATCGTACTACCAAGAAATATAGGTATCATCCATATCACATGGAATTACACCAAGAATTGCATGGACAGGATTTTGAAAGTCGTGTAAACTTTTGTCGTACAATAAATGCGGAGATTCAATTAAATCCAAATTTATTATGCAAGGTAATGTTTAGTGATGAAGCTACTTTTAGAAGTAACGGTGCCGTAAATAGACGCAACATGCATTATTATGCCACAGAGAACCCATTTTGGATTAGAGAGGTGCAACATCAAAACCACTGGTCATTAAATGTTTGGTGTGGTATTCATCATAATCGAATTATTGGACCCCACTTTTTTAATGAACCACTAAATGGCCATAGTTACCTACTTTCTACAAAAAGAACTACCTCAACTGCTTCAAGGTCTCGATAGGGATGAGCTCGACAGTATGTGGTTCCAGCACGATGGTGAGCCTCCGCATTACCATCGTGAAGTTCGTGCGTTTTTTGGACCAACGATATCCGCAAAAATGGATTGGGACGTGGGGGTTTCATTGAGTTGCCACCAAGGTCTTGCGACATCACCCCATTAGATTTCTTCCTATGGGGGTTATATTAAAAATAAGGTGTATGGTAATCTACCAACAACAGTGGAAGATATGCGAAACAGGATTAGGGATACCTGTAGAACAATAACGCCACTAATTTTGTCCAGGGTCCGAGAAAATCTGCAAAAAAGACTAAATTTGTGCATTGCACAAGAGGGTCGTTTATTCGAACACTTATTAAAAAGAAATAATTAATCTCAGTATTTAATAGGTAATTTTTTTGTTTCTAATTCGAAAATACGATTCGTATATAGGGTGTTCTATTAAAAAAATACAACTTTATGCTGTCCTAGTTTTTTGGCTCACCCTGTATAATCCTAAATATTTTTAAAATCTGCGTAAAAATAAACTGTATCAAACAATAAATATAGTTTCTTTGTTAATTTTACCGAAAAGGCACAAACCTACTTCATCCAATCGTTGACTCACCCTGTACAGACATTATTTCGTTAAATTTAAGTTAATCAAAACAATTATAGAAAATATACAACTCACCCTATCTCTGAGTTTTGGATTTAACATCGGTTTTATAATATTATTTAAAATAGTTTCCATAATTGGGGGAAAGTTCACCATATATACAGAAGCCATTCGACTTGAATACACTTTCTGAAATAAATAAAAATAAATTTTAAGAATAAAGATACCATCTGTTTATTCTGTCGTTTTTTTTTTTATAATACTGGATGCCCAACAACATCGAGAAAATTAGGGGCATGCTTAACCGCTAATTTTTTAATTATTTTTTCCCATATTTCTATTTATTTTTGATTGAACTAGTTAATATTTTGCATAAAGATTAACTTCATCTAAAGCTAATACTATTACTAATGATCCAAAATATTATTGACGAGTTGTTCAAAAGTGGTTCGAGGAAATATCGTTTTAATGTTCTCGTTCTGTTCAAAATTTGTACAGGGTGAGGTCAACGATTGGATGACGTAGGTTTGTGCCTTTTCGGTGAAATTAACAAAGAAACTATATTTATTGTTTGATACAGTTTATTTTTTACGCAGATTTTAAAAATATTTAGGACTCTACAGAGTGAGCCAAAAAACTAGGACAGCATAAAGTTGTATTTTTTAAATAGAACACCCTATATAGGAATCATATTTTTGATTTAGCTATAATTTTAAATCTTTTTTTATTAAGGGTTTACTATAACAAAACTTTATAGTTTCTGAGATAATTAAGTTTAAAGAAAAAAAGTCACATTTTCAAGCATTAATTCAATCCTAAATAACGTTTTCAATTTTGTGACAAATATATCAAATTTGGAATTTAGCAAGGCCAAGGACAAGTTAACATAATTTTTACCTAATATTTGCAATAAAAGCTACAGGGTGTTGAACACATCGGCTCAAATTTGAACAAGTTTAAATGAATAAATATCTTTTTTTTTTTAAATGGTACACCCTGTATATTTTCATGTTATTTAATAGAGTAATAAAAAACCCTAAAAGTTTTGTTCAATATATCCTATACCTATTTATAATAGTTTTTGAGATATTTCAGTTTTTTCTTATCTTCCATACTTTTTTACAGAAATAGTCTTCATTATCATAGTAGCCATGGCAAAAACAATGTAAAAGAACATTTTTCCTGTGTGTCAAATTTATAACCGCAATCGCTTCTTTTGGTTTTTATGTAGTGTAGTTTGGTTTTTTTTTTGCATTCATCTTATATTGTAAAATGAATTTTCCAAAGAATGAGTTAATAGATATGATTTATACAATAGGAGAGGCTCAAAAAAATTGCCATCTTGCTCAAAGAATTTACAAAATGAAGTATCCTGATCGGACGCCAGCCTAATACCCATACTTTTCAAAACTTAATGCAAAGATTTGATTCTTCTGGTACTGTTGATTATCCAAAACGTAAAGTGGTCAACAAACCAGTAACTAATGAAGAAAAAGAACTACAAGTATTGTTAAATGTTCAGGAAAATCCTTATATTGAAAGCCGTCAGTTAGCAGCATTATTTGAAACATCACAATCCACCGCTAATCGTACTACCAAGAAATATAGGTATCATCCATATCACATGGAATTACACCAAGAATTGCATGG